>VMDR010005937.1:0-48357 GCA_007922815.1 Macrotus californicus | reverse complement strand
TTTATAGTGGTTCCTGAAAACCCTTCCCCCCACTGTCCCCTCCCCCCACCCCCGTCTATTGTTAGATTGTTCTTAATTTCAATGTCTCTGGTTATATTTTGTTTGCTTTTTTTTTGAAAAACAAAAATTTAATAACGTGTACCTCCTGTATTCATGGGAGGGACCCAGGAAAACTAATGTGTTGAAATGGCTGAAGCCACCACCTTCAATACCATCCTCAGTTGAAGACGAAAGGAGATGTTGGGGGTGAGGGGACTCAGGTATAGGAGGTGACCAGGAAAAGCCCAGCCAACACAGGTAGGGTTGTTAGACAGATTTAGGTGACCTAGGGCATTGATAAGAGTTTCCAGAACTGAGGTCATCCCCCTGTTCCTGGTCCATCCAGGGAGACGACTTTACAAATGGAGTTCCCTTACAAATGTAAATTTAAAAAAATAGATGAACATGCCTTGGGTCAGGGGGCCCTGTGGCCAAAGGGGAGGCTCCTAGAGGAGGCTCTGAGGAGGAAGGGGTGGGAACAGGCCCACACCTGAAGTCAGCTTTCTTAAACTCCACCTCTGGGAAGGCAGCTTCCTCTAGCTCTTGCTCTTCCTCGCAGTCCCGTTCTGAGGCTGTAGCTTGTGTTTTCAGTGATCCCCAGTGATGCTGAAATCAACAGGAAACCTCCCCCTGCAGTGGCCTGGTTGGGGGTATAGTAGATACTTGGAGGGACAGGCGTGGGCTGCCTGTGTGATGGGCAATGGCTTCTGCCCTTTGCCCCCATTTCAAAAACAGCATCAGCGGTCTCTGGAATACTTCAGCAGAATAATGGAGTAAGGAAGGCGACTGGAATATTCGTGTACATGGTAAAATCTCATTATAGTAATTATTTCTGGGAAATGGGCTCTGTGGATGAGGGGGTTCACACAGTGTTTACATGGGGAGAAACTGAGTTGAATGTTCCTCGTGTCAACAGCCTGACTACCAGCCAGCTCCAACTGGGCAGCCAAAAAGCCTTTAATACAACGTGTTTCCAGCATCTGCTGCTTTTGCCTTCTGAGGTGACTGTTTTCCAACTTTGGTTCATTCAGTACCACCAAGTTCGCCAGCCTGCCCCACCTGAAGGCCTCGGTGCTGGGCATTAAAAAGCAAATAATCATCTCTGCCTGTTTCCTGGACGACATCCCTACAGGTCCCCTCACCTCCTCTCTTGAGGAACTAAGGGGAGGTTTTTAAAGAAATAGGTAGATTTTGTGCCAGCAATCAGAGATACTGCGTGACCAATGTGATGGCTCCTGAGCATGGAGAATGGGCGTTTTTCTCTCTCTCTACAAAAGGTCCAGTGCCTTGTCAGTTCAGCACAGTCCAGGGCACAGGCGGGTGCAGACAGCTGCGGCAGACCAGAGGTGTGCTCCCCCGAAGTGCCCAGTAAAGAGCTTACTTAGTTTTCTACTGGGCTTTAGTGAGGAAAGACAGCCCTTGTATTCTCATGCTGCTCTCGGGTGCGTTCTCGTACGTGGTCAGGCTGTAGGCCGTCTGGCTGTAATAAAAGACTTGCTGGCCAGGCAAGTGTGCAAACTTGAGCAGGGAGTGGGACGGGCGCCCTGACCAGGTGGCTGTGCTGGGGCAGCTCAGAGCTTGGCATTTACTGGGGATTTGTAGAGCTCCCCGCTCCCTTGCTCTTTGCCTTTCTTCCTACTTATGCGGAGTAATGTTGGAAAGGAGTATTTAGGCAATAAGTGGAGACACTTGAAGGTCCATATAGCAGTGGGGATTATTTTTTAAAAATTCGAAGTTTTCTCAGTAAGTCAGTTAACAAACCTTTGATTGTGGTTTCCACTGTTGATGTGGCTTCTGTACTCTGGATGCCTGAGGACTGACTTGGGCAGAGGCTTGGCCTCAACACCTCTGGAACTGAGCCTTGGCAAAAGCCTTTCAACGCTGTCAAAATGAATTTTATACCAGTCAAGACCAAGGGAGGGCCCGTGGTGGTGACGTGGCATGAGAGGTGGCACTGTAAGGTAGGAATGCTGTCAGATTCGAGTTTTAATAAACATGTCAGAATGTAAACAAGCAAACACGTTGTTGTTGTTTGAATGCTCTTAGTCCAGTGAAACAATATTGGCAAAGTGTGCTGGGGACCCTTCCACTTTGTGGCAGGGTAATGTTTGTGATATTGACTCGACACTCAGCCCTGTGCCTCATCCTTTGTTTCTGGTTTTGTCTTTCCCTCTTTAATGCAAAGCAGAGAAAAGAAGGCTTCTTCCAGGCTTTGCATTTCCAAAGCCTACACTCTCTGTGACCTGGAGAGGTTTGGGACATAGGTGGCCTGTGGTGAGGTGAGGAGAGGTTCCAGATCCTCTCGGGGGTGGGGTGAGGGCTGAGAGAACAGGCGGTCCGTGAAGCCAGTGAGATGAGTTTTCCCTTGGGTCCACCAGGAGGGGCCTGTGGGCACGGTATGAGCACATGGCAGCCAGCTGGGAGCTAAGCCAGTGCTCACCCTGGAGTGAGCATCGTTCATCATCTGAGCCCCCGTGAGGGTGGCCCAGCTTTTTGTTGGGGGTCTGTGAAGCTTCACTTCCATGGCCACCAGCTTTACACAGGTTGTGCAGCAGGATCCTCACATTGTGAGGACAGTCCCTCCACCCTGCTCGCCCTCACTCTCACCCGTAAATCCAAGGGAAGTAGTGTGGGGTCTTAGACACCCAGCGGGTGAGAGCGGGAGGAAGTGAAAGTCCCCAAAACTCTACTGGGAAGTGTGGGGTTGGGGGGCTGAGAGAGTACGACTTGGAAGCCCCTGAGCTGGGAAAGTGGTGAATGCAGCCTTGTTGCCTGTAAAAGGCCCTGGCTGGATGCTATAGGGCCCTGTCTTTTAATGCACAATGTAATCTTGGGTAAATACTGCATTTCTTTGGGTCTCAGTTTCCACATTGCATTCATTCATTCATTCCTTCTTTCATGCACCCTCTCATTCATTTTTTTTTCATTTAACAATTTATTTCCTTAATCTTCATTTCTTATTTAATAAACATTTTTTTGAGCATCCTTCACTGGTGAAACCCTCGTTGGACACTGGATACACAAATATACCTGGGCTCTGTCCTCAAGGAACTTCTGGCCCAGAGCTCCAAAAGGAGGGGGCCCAAGAGACTGGTCTCCAAGTTTCTGCCAGTTCTGCCATTCTGTAATTGTAGTATTATTGCAAGTTTTACATAGTCCCTCCCACCCCCCTTTCACAGAGCTTGTGGCTCAGTGACAGCACCTTCTTACCCTAAGGGATTGGTTTCAATATTTGGAACTTGCTGAAGGTCATTTGGAGCCAAGCCTGGTGGAAAAGGCAGCTAAGGCATAGAAAAGAACTGAGTTCCAGGTGGCCTGGCAGTGGAATCTCATGTTCCTGTATTTATTTCTGGGTGAAGTCACCTTGAGCACTGCTTCTGAGTGCCCTGTGGTGGTCTGCTCGGGATGTGGTTTTTGTTAAGCTTTCAAATGCTCTCCGGAGCACAGCTTGCTGACGCCAGAGTGAGAGGCTCTCAGCTGCTTGTGGGCAGCCTCCAGCTGTGAGGTCACTTTGGTGGCCTGCTTGGTCATCAGCTTCCCCTGTCTCTGTCTTTGCCCTAGTTTGTGCTAGTTCATCTTCCCTCTCCCCCAGCTTCCTTCAAAGGTTGACAACAAATTCAAGTAGTAAAGCATGACTCATCCAAGAACCTACTCATGTAAATGCTAATTACATGCCCACTCTCATCTCCCTTTAGAGGTACTCTTCTGTCTTCTGGGTGAAGAAGCCTGTTGAATTGAAGAAGCTGATGTCATTCCATCAGTACTTCCTAACTATATAGTCAGATTGTCCTGTGCACGTGCCCTTGCGTTATCTCACACCTTCTCTGGACCAGGAATCCTTGCTTCCATCCATTCATTTACTCTTTTATTCTCAAAATAAGTAATAGTTGCCTCATACCAAGCCATGCAACTAGGCAGGGGTGATGCATAAGACATGATCTCTGCCTTGTGAAGCTCACAGTACTGGAGAAGGGATGGACACCTATACAATCCTGATACCACATAGTAAGTGCAGATAGAGAAATATGTAAGACAGAGAGAGTCACAGAGGAAAAGAGGGCAGATGGGGCTCTTCTTTGTGGTAGACTATGCTCCTGTTTGCAAATGTACACTGTTCTTCTCAAGGATTGTACTTCCCTCCACTATTAATGTCAGACTTGGCCTTGGGATTTGGTTGAATCAGTAAAATAAGGTGTATCATTTTGAGATGAACACTTCCAAAGCCAGCATATGGTCCTTCATATTCTTTTCTTTGACCCTTTGCCATGATGACCAGCAACTATTCAAGGTTGTCATATCAGCTTGGGTCCTGGAGTGGAACTAGCATGATGGTCATGCAGAGCAAGCAAGAAATAAATTGTGGTTTGAAACCATTGAGATTAAAGGGTCATTTGTTACTGCAGCATAACCTAGTGAATTCCGACTGATACACTTTTATTTGTTTTTGTGCTCCACGGTCTAGTAGTGCAGAGTAACTACTCCATAAACGTTTGTTGAATGAGTGAAGAGTGGAAGGGATTAGATAGGCTTGAATGAAGGAGGAAGGTGGGTTCAGAGATGTTTGAAGGCCTTTTGTGAAAAAGTTCAGCAGGGGCTTGGTCATGATGGGAGCTACAAACCTTTTCAGGTGAACTTGACAGGGAAGGCTCACAGTGCTTTGATCTCCCTTTATGTCTTTTGTTTGCTTGCCATGTCACCAGCAACCTTTGGAAGCTGATTCTACTGATTAGCCAGAAAAGAAGTGACAGTAAAAGGATATTGGGCAACCCAAAAAATCACCGGAGAGTGGGGAGTGGGCTAGAGAAGCAGATTTGGAGCTAAGTTTCCAGCAATAACTTCAAAGAACTTCTCAGAGAAAGCAGTGTTTCTCAACCCCATTAGTAAAGGTAAAAACATATGGTTGTAGGAAAGATGATAAAACCCCAGTGGTTTAAAGAATAGGGAACTTTTCTGTTTAATGCTTTTGAGATGAACAGTCCACGTCTTCATAATTTGATGACTTTTGATAATTCAGTCCATAAAAATTCCTTTAGATGTCAAAATTTTATACTTAAAAAGGTTACTTTCAAATATTGTGGAAATTTCTTGTGATGACAATAATAAATAATAGTTTGAACCACATAAAATTGCAAATACTAGGTCATTTCTGACCTGCAAAAGTAACAATTTTATGTGGTCCAACCTAATCCAATCAAACTTTGTCTAATTAAATATTTCAAAGTACAGTAGAAGCTTTTTATTTCATCACATATTTTTTAACAATTCACTAACAACATTGGCTAAGTATTATATGTGAACAATTTAACTTCGTCAGAATTGGCATTTTGCTTTGAACATATATAATATTTAATAACACACACACATTTCATACATTTTTAAATTTAAAAATTTGCAGCTTTCAATTTAACTTCAGGAAACCAAAAGTGTTAGAAAGTAAGCTACTTCATTTAAACTAGGAATATTCTTCAACAAAACTTCAAGTTGAGATTTATTTGTAAAAAAATCCTCATTTCAACTCACACATTCTTTTATTTTTTATTTTAAAATTTTATTTATTGTTGTTCAGTTAGAGTTGTCCTGCCTTTTCCCCCATTGCTTTCCCCTGCCTAATCCCCCACCGACTCCCACAGTCAATCCCTCCCCATTGTCCATGCCCATGAGTCCTCTAGTTGTGTTCCTTGACTTGCCCCTTCCCTTTCTTTCCCCCATTATCCCCTTCTTCCCACCCCTCTGGTCACTGTCAGTTTGTTCTTTATTTCCATATCTCTGGTTCTATTTCGCTTGTTTGTTTTGTTGATTAGCTTCCATTTATAGGTGAGATTATATGGTATTTGTCTTTCACCACCTGGCTTTTATCACTTAGCATAATGCTCTCCAGTTCCATCTATGCTATTGCAAAGGGTAGGAGTTCCTTCTTTCTTTCTGCTGCGTAGTATTCCATTGTGTAAATGTACCGTGGTTTTTTGATCCACTCATTTACTGATGGGCATTTAGGCTATTTCCAGCACTTGGCTATGGTAAATAGTGCTGCTATAAACACTGTAGTGCATAGGTTCTTTGGAATTGGTGATTCAGATTCTTAGGGTATAATTCCAGCAGTGGGATCACTGGGTCAAAAGGCAGTACCAGCTTTAGTTTTTTGAGGAAATTGCATTTTGTTTTCCACAGTAGCTGTACCAGTCTGCATGCCCACCAACAGTGCACTAGGGTTCCCTTTTCTCTGCATCCTCACCAGCACTACTTGTTTGCTGACTTGTTTATGATGGCCATTCTGACCAGTGTGAAGTGGCACCTCATTGTGGTTTTAATTTGCATCTCTCTAAGGGCTAGCAACGTTGAGCACTTTTTCATGTGTCTCTGGGCCCTCTGTATGTTCTCCTTGGAGAAGTATCTGTTCAGGTCCTTTGTGCATTTAAAAAAATTTTTGAAAAGATTTTATTTATTTACTTTGAGAGAGAGGGGAAGGGAGAGAGGAAGAGAGTGAGAGAAACATCAATGTGTGGTTGCCTCTCGCATGCCCCCTACTGGGGACCTGGCCTGCAACCCAGGCATGTGCCCTGACTGGAAACTGAACTGGTGACCCTTTGGTTCACAGGCTGGTGCTCAATCCACTGAGCCACGGCAGCCGGGGCCCTTTTCCCATTTTTAAATTGGATTGTTTGTCTTCCTGGTGTGGAGTCACGTGAGTTCTTTATGTATTTTGGAGATCAAACTCTTGTCTGAGGTATATATCATTGGCAATTATGTTTTCCCATACAGTTGAGTCCCTTTTCATTTTGTTGATGTTTTCTTTAGATGCGCAGGAGCTTTTTAATTTGATGCAGTCCCATTTGTTTATTCTTTTCTTTATATCCCTTGCTCTAGGGGATGTATCTGTGAAAATATTGCTGCGTGGAATATCTGAGATTTTCCTGCCTATGTTCTCCTCTCGGACTTTTATGGTGTCACGACTTATATTTAAGTCTTTTATCCACTTTGTCACCTCACACAGTCCTGGCAACTCCTTGAATGCCACATACTTTGGTATGAAAAACAGTGGTGTTTTGATCTCATGCTTCACTGAAAGCTGAAACCATATGGACTCTAGGAGCTTTTATTTTGTTAGATTTCCCCATTTTGGTTTCATTATTTAATGTGCAATTTAGAGCCATAGACAAACATTTACATATGAGAGCTTCTCTCTGAATAAAACGTGTTATTTGAATCTCAAGATTTTAGACAAAATTCACGCTGTACAAGGCGTGAATTGTACATCTTCCTGACATTGCAGTAAAATCACAAGTGCACAAACACTTGCAATGTTTCCATCATATTTCATTTTAAAAATCTTTATTGATCAGCTCAGATAATTCCTCTGCAGCAGTTTGGTTTGGCACGTTGCTTGTGGAACAAAGTGCGTTCCTCCAGGCATTTCTCTTTGGGCCTCCTCATTAGTGCCGTTAACTAACAGTTACTCATGTCTGCGGTCATGTCAGCCAACTGATAACTCCTGGATTTGTGTTTCCCCCTTGTAGGAAGTGTGGTCCATGTGTCGGCCAACAGTATTATCTCCTGGGCGGCTTTTTCTGTTTACTCTGCCTTTGGTGGTCCCGGTTAGGTTGTGGATGATAACCATGCAAGCAGATAAAAAGAGCAATTCTGGGTTTGTGTGAGGCATTTTACCTTTAGCTATTAATTTCAGGACTTTGTAGCCAGTGTTCTGATATTGTTACCAGTCTTGTAAAGAAGGTCATTTCTCCTTTTGAGCATCCAATTCATAGAAATCATTGTATCTTTTGCTGTTTCCTGTGGAGAACTCAGGCTCAGGTGTTGGAGTTGTTTGCAGGGGCGATTGCTGTATTTGCTACCTGAAAACATGACATCTAAGCTGAGAAAGAGAAGACTTATTAGGCCCACAGATTCAACGTCAGGACATTCCTTATAAACTCCTGATTAGTCACTCAAAATCATTTTTTACTGCTCTGAATGTTTTATGAATTTAATAGCTTGAGAATTCAATTAAAAACTTTTCCATAAGAATGTGTAAAAAATAAATACTTAAATGTAAAACAATGGAACTAGAGGCCTTTTTATAGCTTCAGAAAATCTCTTGGTTAGTACATTCCTAGGTCATCTTTATTCTTTAGAGTGATTTAAAACAAATTACAGGGGAGGATTCTGGGAAGATGGTGCTTTAGGAAGCACCAGGAATCTGTCTCACCATGTAGACGGTTTTGAAAGCACAAGACAAAGAGAGAATCTTGGAAGCAGCAAGAGAGAAGCAGCTCATCACCTATGAAGGGTTCTCAATAGGATAATCAGCAAATATCTCATCAGAAACTTTGGAAGCCAGAGGACAATGGGCTTGGATGTGACACCAAAACCACAGCTGACAAAGGAAAAATTAAACAAATTGGGCTTCGTGAAAATTTTAAATTTTGTGTATCAAAAGACTATCAACAGAGTCAAAAGACAACCCACAGAATGATAGATAATATTTGAAAATTATATGTCTATTAGGGGATTAATATCCAGAATATATAGAGAACCACTAAACTCAACAACACAAGACTAAACACCAAGTTCAAAAATGGTCAGAGGACTTGCATTGATGTTTCTCCAAAGAAGACATACAAATGGCCAATAAGCCTGTGAAAAGATGCTGAACATCACTAATCACTAGGGAGGTGTAAGTCAAAACAACATGAGATACCACCTTACACCATTAGGATGATCACTATAAAAAAAACAGAAAACAAGTACTGGAGAGGATTGCACTGTTGGTGCAAATGGAAAATGGTACAGCTGCTGTGGGAAACAGTATGATGGCTCCTTAAAAAAATAAAAATAGAATTACCACTTCTGGATACATACCTAAAAGAATTGAAAGTAGGGTCTCAAAGAAATATTTGCACACCCTTGTACATAGCAGTATAATCCACAATAGCTAAGACATGAAAGCACTTCAAGTGTCCATCAATGGATGAATGAGTAAGCAAAATATAGTATACAAACTATGAAATATTTTTCAGCCTTAAAAAAGAAGGAAATTCTGCAATATGCTAGAACATAAATGTACCTTGAGGACATGCTAAGTGAAATAAACCAGTGACAAAAAGACACATACTGTGTATCACTACACCTGTGTGAGGTACATTGAGTGGTCTGAATCACAGAGACATAAGGTGGAATGGTGGCCACCAGGGCCAACAGGGAGAGATGAATAGGGTGTTATTTCAGTGAGCACACAGTTCCTGTTTTATAAGATGAAAAGGTTCTGAAGATTAATAGTAGTAATGTTTGTACAATATTATGAATGTGTTCAATGCCACTAAACTGTATCCCTAAAAATGGATAAGATGGTAGATTATATGCTATGTATATTTTCCAACAATAAGAAATTAAACAAATAACAAGACATTCAAAGAAATGAAGTATGCAGTAAACAAAATGAAAATTAAAACTTTGATTTTCACTTAATAAAATAACAAAAATTCTAGAAAAGGACACAGAATATAAATATTACTACCCTCATGTATCATTAAATATATTGAAAATATATTCCCTGAAATTAGAAAGGTACATTTAATAATTAATTAAATTATATTTATTATTTCCTCCCTAGAAATACAAGGAAATCCCAGCAATAACTTGAATTTGGCAAATTGAAAATTTCAAAAGCACACAAAAAATAAAAAACAAGAAACAACAAAGAAAGGAATTAATAAAAGCCAATCATTTAATAGCAAATAATAGTAACAATGAAGAACTCAGTGTATTTTTACGTGAGTGGAAAAAATTGTTAATTGTGAAAGTTAATCTAAAAAGAAAACAAATATTTTAAATTCCTCTGTAAGAAAAAGCATCTCACTGACACAGCACAAATTAGGGTTCCATGGACCACCAGGTGTACTGCTCTGGCCCTGTCAAAGTCATGAGCACATGCTACCAGGTGCTGCCACGTTGACTGCTCTCTGGTAACAAGTCAGTGATGCGTGGGGTTATATGCCCCAAAATAATATTTACTGAGTGCTGGAATTTCATAGAGGGAGCCATGTAAATAGTGTCCAAAATATTTTGAAGGATCTTTTTTTGGCTTAAATAACAGAAATTTATTTTCTCATGGCTCTTTGGGCTGGGAGTCCAAGATTAGGTGCTAGCCGGTTTGGTTTTGGGTGAGAGCACTCTCTGTGGCTTGCAGATGACTATGGTCTTCTCCCTGTGTTCTCACATGATGGAGGTCAATTAATTTTTAAGTACACTTAATTTTAGTTTCATGTAGTCCCATTTGTTTATTTTTTCTTTTGTTTCCCTTACCTGGGGAGATATATCTGATAAAATATTGCTATGAGCAATATCCAAGATTTTGCTGCTTGTTTTCTTCTCGGATTTTTATGGTTTTGGGTCTAATGTTTAAGTCTTTGATCCATTTTGAATTTATTCTTATGTGTGGTGTAAGAAGGTGGTTTAGTTTCATTTTTCTGCACATTATCTGTCCATTTTCCCAACACCATTTATTGAATAAACTATCTTTAGTCCATTTTATGTGCCTGCTTCCTCTGTCGAACATTAATTGACTATAAAGGTGTGGTTTTATTTCTGGACCCTCTATTCAGTTCCACTGATTAATGGGCCTGTTTTTATGCCAGTACCATGCTTTTTTTTTTTATTACTATGGCCTTATAGTATAGTTTCATATCAGGTAGTGTGATTCCTCCAACTTTGTTCTTCTTTCTCAGGACCACTATTGCTATGCGGGGCCTTTTGTGGTTCCATATAAATTTTTGAAATATTTGTTCTAGTTCTGTGAAAAATGTCATTAGAATCTTGATAGGAGTTGTGTTGAATTTATAGATTGCTTTGGTAGTATGGACATTTTAATGATGTTAATTCTTTCTACCCATGAACATGGTGTGTGCTTCTATTTATTTGCATCTTCTTCAATTTCTTCAGCATCTTCTAATTTTTGGAGTACAGATCTTTTATACCCTTGGTTAGGTTTATTCCTAGGTATTTTATTCTTTTGAAGCAATTGTGAATGGGATTGTTTTCTTAACTTACCTTTCTGTTAGTTCATTATTGGCATATAAGTGCAACTGATTTCTGGATATTAATTTTGTATCCTGCTACTTTGGTGAATTCATTGATCAGTTCTAGTAGTTTCTTGGTGGAATCTTTGAGGTTCTCTTTGTATAGTATCTGCAAATAAGGACAGTTTTACTTCTTCCTTTCCAATTTGGATGCTTTTTTTTTTTCTTCTCCTTGTCTGATTGCTGTGGGTAGGACTTCCAGGACTTTGTTGACTAAAAGAAGTGAAAGCAGACATCCCTGTCTTGTTCCTGATCTTAAAGGGAGCACTTCTAGTTTTTGCCCATTGAGTATGATGCTGGCACTGGGTTTGTTGTATATGGTTTTATTATTTTTAGGTATGTTCCCTCTATTCCCACTTTGCTGAGAGTTTTTATCATAATTTTATCAAGTGCTTTTTATGCAGTGTTGGTTTGATCATGTGGTTTTTAATCCTTCCTTTTGTTTATGTGGTGAATCACATTTATTGATTTGCGGATGTGGCACCAATCTTGTGTTCCTGGGATAAATCCCACTTGATCATGGTGTACAATCTAAGGAAAACAACAACAAAACAAAAGGACAACCCACAGCATGGGAGAACATATTCACTGATACACCTGATAAGGGGTTAATATCCCTAATTTATAAAGAACTTACAAAACTCAACACCAAAAAACCAAACAACCCAATTAAAAAACGGGCAAAGGACCTGAATAGACACTTCTCCAAAGAGGATGTGCAGATGACCAATAGATGTATGAAAAGATGCTCAATGTCACTAAGCATCAGAGAAATTGAAATTAAAACCACAGTTAGTTATCATCTCACACCTGTCAGAATGCCTATAATTAATAAATCAACAAACAAGTGCTGGTGATGATATAGAGAAATGGGAACCTTTTGCACTGTTGGTGGGAATGCAGATTAGTGCAGCCCCTGTGGAAAGCTGTATGGAGATACCTCAAAAATTTAAAAGTGGATCTGCCATTTGACCCAGTGATTTCCCTTCTGGGAATATATTCAAAGGAATCCAAAACACTAATTTTAGAGAACATAAGCACCCCTATGTTCATTGCATCATTATTTAACAATCACCAAGATATGGAAGCAGCCCAAGTATCCATCAATAGATGAGTGGATAAAACAATTATGGGACATTTTACACAATGGAATACTGCTCAGCTGTAAAAAAGAAGAAAATTTTACTCTTCACAACAGTGTGAATGGACTTGGAGAACACTATGCAAATGAAATAAGCCAGTCAGAGAAAGACAAATACCACATGATTTCACTCATATGTGGAATCTAATGAACAAACTGAACTAACAAGCAAAACAGAGACAGAGTCATAGATAGAGAGCAGGATGACAGCTAAAGGGGCAGGTTAGGGGGTGGAGGGATTGAGCTAAAAGGGAAAGGACTCAAGGATGTAGACAACAGTGGGGTGATTATTGGGGCGAGGGGATATAAAGGGACTAACTGGTAATGGAATAAACACTCTATTCCAATAAACATTCCATTTTTAATGGAATTAAAAATAAGACAAAAAATACACAATTTTTAAGAGCATTTTTAGGTTTACAGAAACTTGTGCAAGAAGTATAAAGAGTTTCTTTATATCTTCTCTCTGCCTCTGGTCCCCAGTTTTTCCTATTATTATCTTTGCCTTTTCCAGATGGATGTCATATAGTTGGAATTGTACAGTGTGTAGACTGGCTTCTTCCATTTAGCACAGTGCATTTAAGGTCCCTTCAGGCCTTTTTGGGCTTGATAGCTCATTTGTTTTTATGGCTGAGCAACATTTTATTGTATGGATCTACCATACTTTGCTTATCCATTCACTTATTGAAGGACATCTTACATATTTCCAGTTTGGGGGAATAATGGATAAAGCTGCTATAAACATTTGTGTCCAAGTTTTTGTGTGGACATTGTTTTCTGCTCATTTGGGTTAATGTTTATGAGCACAACTGCTGGATTGTATGGTAAGCCCATGTTTGGCGTTTTAAGAAACTATCTTCCAAAGTGGCTGCCATTATACATTCTCACTAGCAATGAATGGTAATTCCTGTTGCTCCAGATCACCAACAGCATGTGGCTTTGTCAGTGTTTAGATTCAACTGTCGAATAGGTGTTCAGCAGGATCTCAGTGTAGTTAATTTTGAAATTCCTTAACAAGTTGAGAATCTTTTCATGTGCTTATTTGTCATCTGTAGAGGGGGACCCAAAAAACCTGGAATTTATTTATAAAAAATGTGTATTTATTCTTACATGTTTAAACTTCAGTCACCTTCAAAGTAACTCTCCATTTGATGCAATATACCTACTAAGACTTTTTTCCCCACTACTCAAAACAGTTTTCGAACTCCTTGATTTTGATGCCTTTTAGTGCTTCTGCTGTTTTTTGTTCACCTCCCTGCAAAACATTTCTCTTTGAGGACTTTTTTTTTTGGTCTGGGGAAACAAAAAAAAGTTATTTGGGGTGAGATCAGGTGAATAGGCAGGGTGGGGCACAGGGTTCATGCCATTTTTGGTCAAAAACTGCTGTCCACTCAGTATGATGTGGGCAGGTGCACTTGCAAATCACCTATCACGGAATGGGCAAAGATGTTGAAAGTCTTCAAAACCAATTCACTGAAATGGAACACAGCCTCTCACAACAATGCCAGCTGGTACACTGATACAGATGGGTTCTTAGAACACTCACCTAGAGAGGGGAAGCCCGTACTATAAGGGACCTGCCCTCCAGAAGATAATTCTGGTTTTTTTTGGCTTCTACCTCATATATCTTATGCTGAAGTGTCTGTTCAGTTCTTTTGCCTAATTTTAAATTGGATTATTTGTTTTGCTGTTTTGAGTTTTAAAAAGTTTTTCCTACATTTTGGATACAAATCCTTTGTCTGATATGTGTTTTGCAAATATTTTCTTCCAGTCTGTGGCTTGTCTTCTTATTCTTGTGTCTTTCACAGAGGAGAAATTTTTTTTTCTTTTTTTTAAATATATTTTATTGATTATACTATTACAGTTGTCCCATCTCCTCCCCCGACCAGAAAATTTTAATTTTAATGAAATCCAACGTATTGTGCTTTTGGTGTTAAATCTGAAAAGTCATCAGCAAAGTTCAGGTTACCTAGATTTTCTCCTGTATTCTAGAAGTTTTATAGTTTTGCATTTTACATTCTGGTCTGCAATTCGTCTTGAGTTACGTTTTTTAAAAAATCCCTATCCCAGGATATTTTTTTTAAATTGTTATTGATTTTACAGAGAGAGAAAGGGAGAGAGAGAAAGAAACATTGATGTGGGAGAGAAATACCAATCAGTTGCCTCCTGTGTGCACTCTGACTGGGAATCAAATCCGCAACCTTGTGTTGTACAGGGCAGCGCTCTAACCCACTGAGCTATCTGCGCGGGGCTCGAGTTATTTTTTACAAACAGTGTAAGTTCTGTGTCTAGATTCATTTTTTTTGCATGTGGATATCTAGTTGTTCCAGTACAAAAAAAGGGTAGTTGAACTTCCCCATTGGATTGACTTTGCTTCTTTGTCCAAGATCAGCTGACTATATTTAATGAGTCTATTTTTGGGTTCTTTATGCTTTTCCATTGATTAATTTGTCTATTCATTTTCCAATACCACCTGTCTTTGTTCACTGTAACTTTATATTAAGTCTTGAAGTCAAGTAGTGTTAGTTGTTTCACTCATTTTTCTTTGGTCTTGTGTTGTATTTTGGGCCTCTTGCCTTGCCATGCAAACTATAGAAAAGGCTTGTTGACATCCATGAAATAACTTGCTAGGGTTGTGATTTGAATTGCATCGATCAAGTTGAAAACAACTGGCATCCTGACTATGTTGAGTCCTCCCATCCACAAACAGGCATCTCCCCATTTTTTAATTGATTCTGATTTCTTTCATCAGAGTTTTGTAGTTTCTCTCATATAAATCTTGTAGATTTTGTTAGATTTATGCCTAAGTATTTCTTATTTTAATTCTCAATTTTAAGGGCTATAAGACTGCTTAAAATTTTAATCAATATATAAAATGTACAACCATAAATCTCTTATGGTCAGGCCACCTGGTTTCCATCTGTGGCTCCCCAAAGTGCAGTGACCCATGGGCTGGGAAGTTTTTGATAAGGAGTAGCAGCTACTTCCGCTGACCATGAGGCATTACAATTTCTTCCACTGCTACTTCTTTTTAAGAACTGGACCATGTCAGTTCTTTGCTGCTGTGGTCAGTGTTTTCTTTCCTCAGGTGGACCCATCTTTCCTTTACTCAGATGTCTCTGGTCATCAGGGACAGATTCTGATTTGGGAATTTTTGTAGGTGAGTTTTAGTTAGGCTTTTGTTTATTAGACCTAGAAATATTGTAATCCTACAGACCCAGTATTGTACTCCCCATGTATTACATTGCTCTAAGGTCTACTTGGTCCCCATTGCTCATCCTCTCCTTGGTACTACTTGTCCTCTGCTACTCCGGGCTCCCATCATCCCGTTTAAACCAGGGAGCTCCTTTCAGCTGCAGTACCTTCCACAGCCACTGTGGAACTTCACAAAGATGGCAGTGTTCGTTCACCGATGGTTCTCTGAAAGACTTGATGGAGACACCTCAGGAGAAATGGTTATGAGAGAGGTGAGCTGGCTATGTGTGAAAATCTACTTCAGTATTTCTTTCTTCTTGATTCTTTGGATTCTTTCCTATAAAATATCATGGGATTTCCTCCTCGTTTTCCTTTAGCTGAGTCTAGAGGTCAATTAATTTAGATAGTATGTTGAAACTAGAGTTACTGGAAAGTATGCCAAAATTGACAAATTTAGGTTTATTCACACATATACTTTTTTAAAAAAATTATTTATTTTTCGAGGAAGGGAGGGAAAAATAGAGAAACATCAGATTCTCGCACGCCCCAACTGGGGGCCTGGCCCACAATCCAGGCATGTGCCCTGGCTGGGAATCAAACTGGCATCCTTCCAGTTTGTGGACTAACATTCAAGCTACTGAGCCACACCAGTCAGGGCTAGTCATGCATATACTCTCCAACTTAAGTTAGCAGAGCCTTGTAATTCTTTCTCCCTCTGGGGTTGACTTTGTAATTGGCCTCTCAGGGGTACCTGGATCTGATTCAAGTATTATGAGTTAAGAGAATAGTCAGAGGTGGTGAGTGAGGGATGGGGAGGAGATTAACTTCCTTTTAGAGGTAACTGCTTCAAGTGAGGTCAGAATAAAGTCTTCAAACAAGGCAGAAATATTCTCAGGATATAAGAGAACAGGTTTTGCTTGGGCTACCAAGAGGGACTTGGGGGCTTGAGTGACTAGGAATTATCCAAATCCTATTTTATGGTCATTTTTTTTTAGAGAAAGGGGAAGGGAGGGAGAGAAAGAGGGACAGAAACATTGATATGGGGATGTGTTGCCTCTCGTACACCCTCGACTGGGGACCAAACCCACAACTTAGCCATGTGCCTCGACTGGGAATCAAACCTGAAACCTTTTGGTTTACAGAATGATGCTCCAATGAACTGAGACACACTGGCCAAGGCTATGGTCCCATTTTTATTCCCAGATTCCTACTCTTTCCTGATGATAAGTCTCTCTTACACATGAAGTCTGGTGAGACTGATAATTCAATTTACTTTGTAATTTGGCAACTTGTTGGCAAAATTGAGCAATTTTCAGTTATTTTAGCTGTGTGGTTCATTTGATAAAAATTATTTTAGCTCTGTTGTAGAAAGAATGTAGATTTTTAAATTTCAATTACAGCTGACATTTAGTATTATATTAGTTTCAGGTGTTCAGCATAGTGGTTAGACGTTTATATAACTTAGGGGTAGTCACCCCAATAATTCTAAAACCCACCTGGCACCATCCATAATTACGACATTATTGACTATATCATCTAAGCTGTACTTTATATCCCCTTGACTATCGTAACTGCCATTTTGTGCTTCATAATTCCTTTACCTTTTTCACCCAGCCCCCTAATGCCCCTCCCATCAGTTTGTTCTCTGTACCTGTGAATTTGTTTCTGTTTTGTTTGATCATTTATTTTGTTTTTTGGATTTCACATGTAAGTTAAATCATATGGTACAGAATACAGATTTTTAAGTCCTGAGCTGAGTTTAGGAATCTGAGTGTTTCATTGCTTTTCTTGAAGTGGTCCAGTTTTAAACTCATTTCTTGAGTTTATTCTTTGAGTTCCTCCTGATATGTATGTGTGTGTGTGTGTGTGTGTGTGTGTGTGTGTGTGTGTGTATTTGGCCCTGGCTGTTTGGTTTCCCAAAGCCTTGTCTCCAATGGGTACTTCAATCCAGATGACAGTATGTGGTAATCTACCTAGCTGGTTTTTTCATGTATGCCAAGGGCTTCCAGGGCCCATATCTTTATACTAGCTGAAGTGTTCTTTCCAACCAGGCCAGATAACCAATCCTAGAAACTTCTCATTTCCTAACCATGGCTGACTTTTGTTCTTTTTCCTTCTGTCCTTGTTGGTCTCAATCTGTCTCCTTGAAACTTGAGACGATGATTTTAGATTGTTGAGCATGACCCCTCTGGGGCCAAAGGTGGTTATAATAAGAATGGGTTACTATCCTTCAAAGTGTGGACCGTGTTGGGTGTTGACTTTGCTTCCGTCTCTAGGCTAGCTTAGATCTGCTCTTTGGGTTGGGAGAGACGATCCAAGTCCAGTGTCAGCAACTGGACTGGGACAGTTGTATCACTGCCACCTCTTCTGTGCATGTGGGGACGGATATGCCTTATCCCCAGCTTCTTGGCCACCTGTGAGACAGGCAAAACACACATGAATGTGTTCATCTTTGAAGTTAAGAAAAGAAATGAAAAGACTTCCCCTGGATCCCCAGGGTTGGCTCGTAGCTGGGTCAAGAATCATATCCACATCTTCCCAGACCCCGTCAGGAACTGCAGTGATGTTTGCAGGCTCAGTGCCAGAAATCACATGGATGCTCACATACTCTTATCTAACAATTTGAAAGCAACAATCAATCTGTATTAAAATATACTCTATACTTCTGTCTTCACCAGTTGTCGCATTTGGAGTCTGCAGAAGCAGATACTGAGACTGAGTTTGGCCTGAGGGGTATTTATTGGTGATGAGCACAGAGAAGAAGCAGGCGCAGGCAGGGGGAGAAGATCCACTGCATGCAGGCTCCACCAAAACCCAGCCGACCCCGCAGGGTGGCCTGGAGCCTGTGTGGCCCATCGGACCACGCCAAGGTTAGGTGAAGAGGATGGGCCGTGACTGCCCCGCCTGGGGACAGGGTGAGCCTTCGGACAGGATTGTGTGGTTGCAGCAAGAGATGGCAGCTGAGCAACAAGTCCTTCCCCTACTGCTTACTAACGGCCTGCTCGGTAGGGAAAGGGCAGCAGGGCCGAGGCTCTCCTCTTCCCACTCTTGGACACCTTTTCTTCTCATCCAGCCTGCGTCCCCCCCGCCCCACAGCCACCCCCTGGGCCCATGGGCACAGTACACAGGGGCTTGAACCACGCTGGGGGAGGCAGAGAGGCAGGAGGTCCCTAACACCCTGGAAGCCGACAGGAATTCCTGGGTCCCCAGTACCCAGGGACTGGCCTAAAAGGGAATGGGTCACGTGTACATTCCTGGGCAACTGGGGAGCAGGTGCAAGGTCCCTAAAGGGGGAGGAGCAGGATAGGGACCACCTTGCTCAGGTCTAAAGTACTGCTGTCAGAGATCATACTGAAATGTTGGAAGACATCAACATGAGAATTTAAGGGAGATTCTGAATGTTTCAGAGAAGGAGATTGACTCCAGTTAATATGAAATAAAATAAAGGCTTAAAAATATCCTCATGAGTACCAGAGACTAACTATTAGCAGAATTCCTGGTGTGGCTGTGCCAGCGTTTCATGTCACTCTCTGGGATTCGTTCTTGGTCCAACAATCCTCTCCCGTGCTGGAATCCTCCCTGCGGTTACAGGTCGGGGATCACCCACCATCCCCGGTCTGCAGCCAGGTCCCTGGGGCCAAGCAGAGCTGTTGGGCGCATGGGGGAGCCGGGGCAGGGACGAGCTAGAGCGATTGAGGTGGGAGCGGGAGGCGGTGGCCGGGCCCAGCCTGACGCAGCGGCAGGAGAAGGCCGCTGCTGGGCGACCAGCCCCCAGTTCCAGCAGTCCCTCCGCCTTCTCCCGAGGCAGGGGGAGCGGGAGTGAGTGCATCTCACGCCCGCCTGGGGATTACGGGCTGGGGGCACCCTTTGCAAGGGAGCTCAGGCGGAGGGAGGCGCAGGAGCGCGCACACTGGGCGGAGGCGGGGAAAGGAGCTGGGCGAGGCGCTGGAGAGGAGGGAGCGGAGCGGGAGGAGGGGGAGCAGGAAGAGGGAGGAACCCGCCCGCTGCGCTCCAGCAGCCCGGCAAGTGTGGCTGCAGGCGCCTGTCGCCGCTGCTGTCCCGGAGCTGAGTCGTACGCAGGTGTCCAGGACGGTGCGTGCTCCAGTGTGTGTTTCCCTGAGGGCGAGCGCCGAGCCGGCCCCGAGCCTCTTGCTCGCTCCTCCGGGCTGCGGTGCATGTTCGCCTCCTGTCACTGTGTGCCGAGAGGCAGGAGGACCATGAAAATGATCCACTTTCGGAGCTCCAGCATCAAATCGCTCAGCCAGGAAATGAAATGCACCATTCGACTGTTGGACGACTCGGAGATCTCCTGCCACATCCAGGTGCGGGAGGCTCGGGGCGAGGGAAGTGGGGTATGCCTGGCTGTGGGGGAGCCCTCTGCGGGTGGGCGTGCGCGGGCAGGGGTGTGGAATCTACCCCAGGGCCTTGCTAGAAAGCCAGATTTCAGTTCCTCCGCCTTTTGAGGCTGGGAGCTCTACCCAGAGATGGGGGCACTGTTCCCAGCAGACACCAGGAGAACGTTATCCGAGCCCAAGCCCCTTTGGGCATGCACGCTCGGCGCTAGGCTGGCCGTGTCCAGGCTGGGAGCAGCGGACAGTTTTCTTCTGGGGACTCTAACCCCTCTGCCCCATATCCCACCAGGAAATGGGAGTTCCGAGAACCTAGAGGGGCACCTTCACATCGCCCACTCTTCCTTTCTCCTTTCCTCCACGTGGAGAAGGCATGCACTCCTTTTTCTTTTCTGCACTTGGGCTCCTAAGGTGCCATCAGACCCAACGACCAGCTCCCTGCCAGCTCCCTTCCCTTGGCCTTTACTTTTCCACGGCGTGGTGGGGGCAGGAGGGGAGGAGACTGCGAAGTTTCTTGGGAGGGAGAGAGGTTGGGCGGCCCCGGGCTCCAGCCTTGAGGGATGGGGCGCGCGCTGGGTGGAACTGGAGCTACCTCAAAAGGAATCGTGAGAAATCTGGGTGTTTCAGAGAAAGAAAAAGGGCTGTGAGGTCAGCAGAGTTGAACTGAGATGAATTCAGGGCTCAGGGACCTCAGCAGCACCTGGGTACCAGGGAAAAAAATCGCCCCTTGGCGTACTGGTGGCCATTCGTTCGCTCTTGCCCAAGCTGGAGAAGGAGAGAGTCGTTAGGCAAAGGCAGCCGTGCGGGCAGCCCCATCCTTGAGTAGTAACTGCCTCTGAGCTTGCAGGAGGGCTCTTATGAGCTGCAAGTGTGTATTATCGGCACATGTACATGTAGGCAGGTGTGTGCCCTCTCCCACGACCCACTGGCAGTGCACGATTTGGAAAGGTCCAGTCTGGGCTCACCACTATTTGCTTCTGACTTTTAAATCTATTTGCCCTGGGATTTTCTTTTCTTACCTACCCCAGTCTTCAATGAAGCTCCAGGACTGAGCTTCAGATACAGGGCACCTTCCGCAGTTCTGGTGAGAGGTGAATGGGGGCAGCATCTCCCAGAGGCAGGAATGCGTTCTGGGCTGTGTTAAGCAAGAATGAATAAATGAATGAATGAAAGGTCTTTCCCGTTTATTTTTTTCTGGTGGGAGCTTGTGACATGCGGACAGCTGGACAGTTTCAGGGCAGGAATGTGGTGCCCCATGACCTCTCTGGAAAGTAGACTCCCCCTGAGTTTTCTAGAGGATCTTGAATTTCATTCTGAGCTAAGGATTGCTGCTAAACGTACTAATAAAGGGATTAGCAGGATAGGCAGTTTTCTGCTGCCACAGAGTAGGTTGCACAGAAATATTTGGCATGTACTGTCTTGTGACCCCAAGGCAGTTTGTCGGTGCACTTTGCTTTGCATCCTAAAGTGGATGTACAAGTCTTTTAGTCCATACTGAATATGTAGCTAATGGAGGGGCCAGCCACAGGGGGTGGGGCTGTTGAGTTCTCTGCTCTGTCCTGTGTCCACTTGGAGTTGATGCCACTGTTTTTGTCTGGTTCCGGACTAAGTCTTCCTTAAAATAGATAAACATTCCTCAAAGACATGTATTTGCAGTCGAGTGTTCTAGGAAACAAAATTGTAGCCAGTCTAATGACAGTTGGAAAGTTAGACTTTGTACGGCCCAGCTGATGCCAGTGTGGTTAAAATGATACGATCTAAAAATGTTGATCTTGGCATTGCTTAAAAAAGTCGCATGTTTTATTTTGTGGCACATCTTTTTCTGCCCCTTCCGCCCCCAAAATGGCGATGATCATTTAACCAGTTAAAATGAATTACATTTTTTATTTTGATAATCATGAAACTTCTTAGAGCATTTCAAACCCAGGAATTAAAATTGTACTTCTGAGTGTAAGGTCGTACATACACAGAAAAACCCTTGCCATTTGTTTAGAGTGAGAACAAAATGCTTTTTTAAAAAAGAATCTTTCAGAAGCACTAGTACATGCCCTGGGGAAGCCCACTTTCCTTCCTTCCTTCCCTTTTCCCTCTGTTCCAGGGAATCACAAAAAGTATATGGACTGTTAAATAGTGTTACACACATTCTTCCTTCATAACTTATACCAAGTGTGGGTTATGGGATTTTTTAAAAAGAACAGCTTTTACATATTCCTTTTCTAAGATATGTAATTTTGGTGCTATTTTGGCAAAGAAAGCTTTCAAACAAACAGCCCAATGGCCCAGTCTAAGCAGCCTGAGAACCAGTTCCAGCAGGAGATGCTGAAAGTCACTAGCTCAGTTTGTTTTTACAGGGTCTGGGATACTGTTCCATCATGACACTTGTGTGTGACTGTTTATTTTAGGTAGTGTGGAAGAGGAATTCCAAATAGACAATGAGTCAAAAGAGAGTCTAGCGCACCAGACAGAGGCCTGGAGAAGGGAGGGAGTTACTGAATGCTTCTTACTGGGCTTTTCCCACTGAGCCAACCCTTGAAGTCAGGAGACTGTAGAAGGAAGGACATGGCCCACTTCTAACCTGTTTCCCTCAATCTTGCTGCTTCAGGTAGAGTGGAGTTCTAGTATTCTTTCCCATTCCGTCCATTTTTTCAGACACTAGTTTGGTTATTCACGACTCCTTCTAATGAACTTCTCATTTTTCAATACTGATTTTTATTGAGTAAAATGTAGGCTTTTCATATTACTCATTCTTTAGCGAGGCCTGGTAAGCATGATTGACAATTATTGGGAATTTGGATTTGGATTTGAATAGAAATACCAGCATAGTGCTTAGAACATAGTAGTCGCTCAATACTTATTTTAAAATGTGTAGATTGGATCCTTTCCTTTCTAGACTGTTAAATCCATGAGGGTGATAACATTTTATTGTTGTTCATCAAGGAGTCCCCATTATGTAGAGGAGCACCTGGTATATAGTAAGTGTTCGCTAGACACTTGCTGAGTGAATGAGTGCCCAATATTTGATCTAGCTTATTACTTATCAACATGAGGCTAGCATGACAACACTGGATTTGGAATCAGGAGCTGTGTGGTTTAGTTATGTTACCAAGCAGTTGTGTGGCATTGAGTGAGTCATTTTATATTTGGAGTCAATGTTTCTTCTCTTGTAAAATAAATGAGCTGGGTTAAATGGAAGATTTCAGTTTAACAAGTGTATAGTTTAATTATTACCTAAGACCAACTACTTTGCTGTTGACAGATTGGTTGTATACACATTATGTCACATGATTTTCATAACTATCCTGCATTATCTCCATTTTATTGATGTTATTGAGTGTTATCTGAAGCTTATAGATATGGAAAATGAGATTCAGACAGTAAGCAATTCAGGTCACATGGCAAGAAAGTGGATTAGAACTCAGGTCCTTTGACTCAAAATCCAGAGCTCGCTCTTCTTTGTAGCACTGCCTCTTGAAACTTCAGAGTTAGGATACTTTTGGCTGCAAGTAAGGCAGTACCCAAGCTGAAGTGGCTTAAATTACCAGGACATTTATTATTTTACCAGATAAGAAGTCCAAAGGTAGGGAAGCTTCAGGGTTGTTCAGCAGCTCTGCATGGACCCAGGTGCTGTCTGGCTTTCCGTCCTGCCATCCTGCATGCTGGCTATGTTACCATAGTCATCATGATTGTAAGGTGGCCGTGGTAATTCTGGATGTCAGTAAGGCACTACCACATCCACCATATTAAAGGAGACATGTCCTCATGCATTTGTCCAGGTCATGGAAGAACACCTTTTCTAAAGGCTCCATGAGTCTTCTCATCAGATCCCATTGGCCAGGATTGTGTCATATGCCCATGGCCTTGCTGCAAAAAGGTCTAGGAACGGGCACATCTGGTGTCTTTGCTTTTTAGGCTTTGCCAGTATGTGAAGAAGGAGGGTTTGTGTGTGTGTGTGTGTGTGTGTGTGTGTGTGTGTGTGTGTGTGTGTGGTGGAGGGCAGGGACTGGCTTTTGGCTAAGCAACCAATAGTGTCTTTCAGAGTAGGTCAAATTGAGTTACAATTATTGTTACAGTAAAATTATCAGAAGAGTTTAGTAAGCTGTTATTTTAACCCTGGCTTATTTCAGGCAAATTTTATCATCTTTGTATTATCAAATTTCAGAACAAGAAAAATTATTAGATAATCTTTTGTAGTTTGTGTTGTTAAATATGAGTCCAGTCCTTACTGAACTGGTGCATTCTGGGCAGCCACAAGCCGTCTTGTGCAGAGCAGGCATCTCCCCTCTTGCTGAAGTGACAGTTTGGCAAAGTGGTGGAGAGCTTATGTTCTGCAGTGCTACTTGCTTGGGTTCAAATCCTGGCTGTGCCATTGACTCGCCAGGTAACTTTGGGCACATCACTTTACCTCTCTGGGCCTCAGTTTCCTCACCTGTAAAGTGGAGATCGTAATGGCACAGACCTCATGGGCTTCTTGTAGGGACTCAATGTAGAGTATATGTCAAATGCTTGGCTTAGTGCCTGGCCCAGAGTAAGAGCTGAAAAAATATTGATAGTTATCTTAATATTATGAGTATATTAGAGGTAATCCTAAGTAGTGGGAAGGCTTTGGCTTAGAATCTAATGTCTTATTTTTTTCTTTTTAATAATTTTTTTATTAATGTTCAAATACAGTTGTCTCCATTTTCCCACCACAAATCTAGTGTCTTTAAGCCCAAACTCCATTACTTTCTGATTGTTCCTGACTTTAAGCAAGCCTCCTGTTTTTCATCTGTAAAATGGGCATTTTAATTCCTCAATTGCTATCTTCCCCTGGGTTGTTGAGATCATGTATATAAAATCATGGTGTAATTGTTAAAATACCACCCAAATGTAGAGTACTACTTTAATCAATTTATTTTTTTAAAAAAGGTACTAGTGTACTGCTCCCCAAACTTCTTATCTGTGGGCACAGGAATTGGATGGTCACATGTAAACATGCATATATACTAAATGTCAGGCCCCATGATAATTCTGCTGGTGAAATCCAAGCTCGATTTAGATGACAGCCACACCTTTTTTGTTAGTGGCAACAACCCAACACTTTCTCTGTCAAACTCATCTGGAATGCCATTTGGAGTTCACTGAAAATCAGACACAAAAGGAATAGAAAGGAGAGACAGTTTCTTAAATAATGTGGTCCAGTGCTGACGTTTTTAGGCAAGAATACATGGGCTAGCTCTTTGTATTAAGTATATTCTGAAAAATAAAGTAATCTTATTTCAATGGTCTGCTAAGATTTTATCTGTTGGTGTCCTCAGAGCAAATGTGAAGTGTATTGACTGTGGGGAGAATGAAATACTGTTAGCTCCACGTCATTTGGACACTATATCCGCTGGATGCTTTTAACTTTGTCTAGCAAATTCTAATTCAAACTGGCATTAACATCAAGCACGTATATTGGCTCATGTATCCAGACGTCCTGAGTTAAGGACCGAATTCAGGGACCGTCCTGCTTTGTCTTTGAACTGATAGTGAAAAGCTTGTAGTGGTTCCAGTTGTCCTATTTTTATAGGACACCATCCAGAGGGAGAGAGAAACCACTTCCATCTCAGCATTCCAAACAAAAGTCCTGCTGTCATTCTGATCGGACCTCCTAGGTCATGTGGCCACCTCTGAACCAGTGACTGCAGTCAGTGGAAGGGAATCTTCTAATCAGTTTAAGGTGACCCGAACTTGAGCCTGGAACTCAGGGTGGAATCAACTTCCTCCTTGGTGTTCTGCATGGAGGAGGAGTCAATATCTAAAAATCAGGGCTCTTTTCAGAAGGAGGAAGGGGGAAAGGGAAATGGCTTCTAGGAAGATAACCCATCATACCTACTCCAGGTGTTTTGTCTGGGTGAGTGGTCCTCAGAATAGGTCTACAGATCCCTGGAAGACCCTGAGATCATTTCAGAAGGTCTATGGGGTTCAGACTATTTTCAAAAAAACTCCCAAGATGTTTTTTACATTTTGGGGGTAAGTTTTATTGAGATATAATACCATAAAATCTACTCAAAGTGTACAATTTTAATATATTTACAGAATTGTGCAACCATCCCCACAATTAATTTTTAGAACAGTTTCTCCATCCCCTGTGCCCTTAGCATCATAATCCCATTTCCTTTGAAATCTCCCAGCCCTAGGTCACTACTAATCTACTTTTCTACTGTCCCCAAAGGTTTGTTTATTATAGGCATTTGATAAAAATGGAATCATACAATATGTGGGTTTTTGTGACTGGCTTCTTTCACTTAGCATAATGTTTTCAAGGTTCATCCACACTGTAGTCTATGTCAGTATTTCCCTTATTGCTGAATAATATTTTACTGAAAAGACAGATCACATTTTGTTTTATCAGTTTATCAGTTGATGAAAATTTGGGTTGTTTCCACTGTTTGGCTATTATGAGTAGTGTTGCAGTGAGCATTCCTGTACAAGTTGCTGCATGGACACATTTCATTTCTCTTGGGTACATACTTGGGGGTGACACTGCTGGGTCATATGGTAACTCTTTGTTTAATCTTTTGAAGAACTACCAAACAGTTTTCCCAAGCAGCTGTACCATGTTACATTCCCACCAGCAATGTGTAAGGGTTTCAATTCCTCCATGACCTTGCCAATACTTGTTATTATCTGATTATTTGATGATAACCATCTGAAGTAGGTATGAAGTAGTATCTCTTTGTGGTTTTGATTTGCATTCCTTGATAGCTTATGATGTTGAGCACCTTTTTCTGTGCTTATTGGTCATTTGTGTATCTTTTTAGAAGAACTCTCTGTATGGATTCTTTGCCCATTTTAAAATTAGATTTTCTTTTTATTATTGAGTTGTGAGAGTTCTTTACATATTTAGGATATAAACTCCTTATACAATAAATGATTTGCAAATATTTTTTCCCATTCTGTGGGCTTTTTACTTTCTTGAAGATGTCAACAATTTTAAAATTTTGATGAAATCCAATTTATTTAGTTTTTCTTTTGTTGCTTTTGGCTTTGGTGACACTGCTAACAAACCATTGCCAGTAGGTCTTGAATTTATTCCTGTTTTCTTCTAACACTAACAGTTTTAGCTCCCACATTTATGTATTCCATTTATTATTTTATTGATATGTAATTTACATACCATAAAATTCATGATTTTAAGGGGTACAATTCAGTGGATTTTAGTATATTCACAACTTTGTGCAATCATGTAATTGCAGAACATTCTAGATGTTACACAACTATCTAATTCTAGAACTTTTTAATCATTTCCCAAATAAATCTGTACCCATTAGCAGCCACTCCCCATCTCTGATCCCATTTTGAGCTCATTTTTGTGTATGGTGTGAGGTAGGGGTTCAACTTCATTCTTTTGCTTTTCATTGAGCTGTCACACCACCACTTATTGAAAAAGCAATATTTCCTCATTTAATTGTCTTGTTACCTTTGTGAAGATGTTGTTTGCCTTTCCCTCTCTTATCTCACAAGCGTACAGTGGGGTTTTCCAGAGGCTGCATGATATGTGATACTGCAACACATTGAATGCAGAAGCAGATGTGAGAATCTGGCCATCTTCTAGTGAGCTGGACATTAAAGATATTCACAAAAATGTAAAACAATGATCCCTTTCTTACTAAATTAGTTATTATTTAGAAATAAGTTATTTTTTATAAAGTATGTAATATATATTAATGGACAGTGAGTTTATTATTATTTTTAAATGAGTCAAACATTGACTAAAAGTTTCTCAGCAAATATTGATGTATACAACCCAAATAAAAGTCCTATAAATCCTCAATAGTGTAATGGAGTTTTGAGGCCAACAAGCTTAAGAACTGCTGGTTTTGGTGACTTTCCATTTATTGAACTTCCTGAAAAATTAAAAAGAAAATCAAATAAAACAGAATAGAACTTCCATGCATCGTGGACCACCAGGATTGCAAGTTATAAGTGCTTGGATGATATCAATTAAATAAAAAACACCTAATGTGTACATGGATGTGCATATGTATATTTAGGACAGTTAGTACTAATCATATACCTGGTGTTAAAAGTACGGGCTCTGCTGTAGTAAGCATTCCTCAACTGTACCTGCTATCTAACTGAGTTATGATTTTTCAACTTTAATAATTAGATAAAGCCATGTTTATTTTGAGACCCCTCTTTTGGTTATGAACCATGATACATTAAGTGTTTAAAATGTAAGCCACTTGAATCAGGTCCATTAGTCACTTGAATTCTTAAGTTGTTACTTCTTTTTCCAAGCAGGCATTTTGGAAAAACTTGAAAACATTGCAGGGATGAAAATATCAGGATGTGTTTTATGGAGAATCTGAGCTTTACATACGTAAGTGGCAGCTCTGGGAAGGGTGTGTAAATGCTCCTCAGTCTCTGATATTCCAATGGATCTTCTGTAGTCTTGTTAAAATGCAGATTCTGATTCAGGAGGTCTTGAGGAGGACCCTGAAATTTGGCATTTCCAACAAAGTTTCCACGTGATGCTGTTGCTGCTAGTCTGTGAACCACACTTGGAATAGTAAAGTGTTTGTGGAATTTATCTTTTTCGTAATTCTCTTAATTTCCTTGAGGGTAGGGATATCTGGGCTATTATCTCTTTTGATAATGCCTCACCTGGCACATTTCCCTCAGCAGATGTTCAATGAATGTTTCAGTGACTGGATGAGTGAATAAAAAAAATCATGTAGGTGTGTCTACCACAATAGACCAAAGTGCTGATTGGGCACTGATGCTGGGGATGGAATGATCCCTTTGGACTCCCACCCCAGTCAAATCAAGAGGCTGCTTTTCAAACAGGATTTCCTGGGATGGCTGATGAGATGAAGACATGGGGGCCTGGGGTTAGCGAGGGCCTTCTTGTCCCTCTGGGCCATACTTCCCACTCTTGCCCTCCTGTATCCTGGACCCTTGATGTCATTGCATAGGAACTGTGTCAACTTCTCAACACAAACAAATCATTGTGTATATGCTAGCAGTGCCTGGAAACTCCCAGAAGCATAGGGAGCCCAGCTGTTCTCACTAGCAGAAGTGACCCTGAGGGACAGTGACCCTGGAGGACAGTGAAAAGTGCATTTGAGGTGTAACATAAGCTCTGGGGCTGTTTGCTTTGGTGATTTTCCCTGAAGGTGCAGGAAGCAAATGAGAGGATCACTTTAGAAAAAAGAATAAAGCTCATTCTAAAAGGGAAGAACATTTGTATAGATTAAAATTTTTTTCCCAAAGTAAATTAGTAAAGTTTTTTGAAATAACATTACTCTTATTTGATAAACATTTAAAAATATCTTCTGTATGCCAAGCACAGAGCATGGAATGGGAGATAAAAAGAAAATAAAAATCAGCCATCAAGAGGTTCACAGTCATTAGTGGGGAGAGAGACAAGACAAGATAATGATACAAGAACAAAATGTCAGAGATAGGGACAGGTATATGCCGGTGGAGGATGAAGAGGAGCAGTGAGAACTATCTGTGCTATAGATTCATTCTTGATTACTAATAGAAAAGTGGAAGGCAACTCTTTGAAGAAGGGGGAAAAGGCATTAAAGGAAAGATGATTTCTTGCTTGGCATGAAATGGCATGATGGGATGTGGAAGTGAAGGAAGGAAGCATCTAGGGAGAGTCCCAGGTGGTTGGGTTCGGTGATAGGGGTAATGGTGATGCCACTCCAGGAGAGACAGGATCAGCCACAAAGTTTTTGGTCCTACTGCAAAATGAACATGGGGGACCTCTTGTTCAAAATTGTTAAGAATGTAAGGATCATGAGAGCAGACCATTACACCGAGTGTGAAGTCCTTCTAAGCATAGGTGATAACACCCATGAGGCTGGCCCTGAGAAGACGGAATAAAGGTGAAGCAGTTTGAGGGGGGAGATGATGAGTGTCATTGTGGGCATGTTGACTTTGAGATGCCTGTAGGGTGTCTGAGTGAAGAATTTCCAATAGGCAGCTGGATATAAGGAGTGCAAGTCAGCAGAGCAGTCTGCCATGGAGACATAGGCAAGAGGGTCTTCAGTGTTGGTGCAAGTGGTGGTAGAGACCACGAGGCATGAATGAAACCACCATGATGAGTCTCCCTTTTCTGTCTGTGTTTCTGTTTGGGCCATCCTTGTAAACCACACCAATGGGTTATGAGCTTTGGAATTCTTTCCAAGGGTATTTGATTATTTTCCATTTGTTAGGCAAATCTGACCTGAGCAAGAGCTTCCCCACTTTCTTCCATAACTAGTGCAGCCACATCAGAGTCATCCTTGTGAGAGCATTTTCCTGCTCTCAATCTTCATTTCCTTGCTTGGACTAGTAAATGAAAAAAAGTCCTTTCTCAGCTTTAAGGTTCTGAGTTACAAAGCTCAGGATTTTCACTGTAGGGAAGTTACCCTTTGAAACAGGGTCATGAACATTAAATGGATAATACATTTTAAAATTCTATTAACATGGTACAGCATTGAAGTAAACATGGTCTGTGAGGAGCAGGTTTGCAAGTTATGCTATAATACTTTATCCTTTATTTAATATTAATATCTCATATTTTTATGGCAAATTTTGTTACTTAATTTTCAGGGGGTATTGTGAGTATTAATTAAAATAAATTCAAGTTCTATAAAACCATTAAAAGAGAAATCTAATATTAGTAACATAATAATCTAGATCTTAGATGTACAATAGAGTTTTGCTGGAATACATCTATGTATTATGCTAAGCTTTGAAATGTGATTATGCTGTAGCAGGGGAAAGGAGTTAGTATGTTAACAGATCAAGGTTTGATTTATTATCTCTCACCTCAGAAGCATAATTTATTGCTTTAAGGTACTAGGCCTTGATGGTAAATGTTGGTCTTGAAAGGATGTACTGAATCAGTCTTCACACACAAACTGTGAAAATTCAAATACAGTATCATTTACTAATGATCAGTAATAAAATTCAGCAGTCTTAAAAACTGATTAATCAGCTTTATGAATAGAAGATAAAACCTAATTAATAAGTTGGTTAATAATTCTTCCTTGCTGTTCGTAATTGATTTTATTTTGGGGGCCAGTCTATATACATATGACTGTCCATTGTTCTGAAAATAATGCTAGTCCTTATGGTCTGTATCTGTGTGTAGGTGTTGGCTACAGCATACTGTGTGTTGGGTATTTAGTGTTCTTTGTTTACCAGCACCCCTTCTCTTCACTCATGTGTCTCTTTATGTCCTTGAGTAGTATGTTAATAGTGTGTATTGGGTAGTTGATTAAGTTGAGATCTAGAGATGTTATGTGATTTGCCTAAGGTTGCATATTTAGCATAACTAGAATGGAGTATGGTGTCTTGGGTTTTAAGTTTGCTCCTACTATACTCAATACTACATTATTTTAGTTTTGAATCTTCCTTGGTAGTTTAAATGATGTAATTCTTTCCCACTGACAACTTTCTAAATAACTCAAGGGAAAAACCATACACTGATCACATGTTTGGGTAAAGCAAGCCTATTGATATCTTACAACTGTCTTTTAAGGACAGAGTTTTAGTTCTTTCTTTCAGTCAACACGTAGCTCAATGTATATCTCAATGAAAATTGCAATTAACTTTTCATGTATTTGTGAATATTTGCCATTGAACATATCTAGATAATTGAATTATGTCCCTTTACATGTTTGGCATGGTCTAGACATTGCTTGTAGTTTGAAACTTCAAATTAACTCCCAAGAAATTGAAAATAAAAAAGGAGAAAGAATGATGTCAGTAGAATTTTCTATCTATTTTCTAAGATAATTTACTTGTTAGTTTTGAGATTGACTCTGAAAATTAAAATTTTAGCAATCCCAGACCACGATATTTAGATGACTTTGAGAAAAATATGAAAATGTGGGTTTTTTTTTTGTGATTGTTATTAGGCACTAGCTATATCCTGTTGGACTCTCTTTGTTTTGAAGGCTTAGGCAGAAGAGTAATGATATCTCTGGAGTCAGGGGTAAAAAAAACACTTCATACCACCTGGAGCCTTGACAAGGATAACTTCACCTCTTGTGTTCTCAAATCTCAAGGGAGATGTATTCTGCTGAGGGGCATCGTGGTACAGGGAGGGGGGCAGGGGGATGGGAGACCTTGAATGACACCTTTTGTCTCCAAATTTGGAGACATAGCTTCTCCCCAGGTGTGGATGGCACTTTCTTGGTTAAGTGCTGATTAAAACAAAAAAGAGCAGAAGTAGTATGGTAATTCAAGGGCAGCCATGAAGTCTGAGTTTGCAGCGCCAGCAGCAGTGTGGTAATTTGAGAATAGCAAATTAGAAGAACAAAGCAGATTTTAATCGTATGCCACAGAGAGGAAGGTGGTTTCGTTTTATCTCCAAATTGTACCTCCATTAGAGAAAGGGAGGCTTTTAGTGCTATTATCCAATATTTATTGTTAACGATTTCTTCCTTCCTTCCTCCAGTCTTTCTTTAGTGCACTCACTGAGTGGGAAATGCCAGATTTTTTTCTCTGAATGTTTTGAGCAGTTATTAAATATGAAACATTTTCTTGATATTACTGGAAATGGAGAGAGAGAGATTTTGAGATTTTGAGATTGAAGATCTTCACCCTTTAGAAAATTTAGGCTGAAGGTAAAATTGAAGGTAAAGAAAGTGTCCCCTCCTATCTTTTCAGCCATCCATCCACTCATCCAACCCTTCATCTGTCAACCCACCCACCTGCTCCTCCACTCATCCATCCACCCACCTGTCCATCTGTCTGTCCATCCAGCCAACAAACATTTATTGAGGACCTCTGTTAAGGACTGGTCTGGGTACCAGAGATACAAAGATGGATAAGAATATGGTCCTTTACAGCGAGAAGACAGATAGCTAAGCAGATTCAAGGTGGTACCATTATGATGGAAGAACTCACCAGGATATTATGGAGTACGTAGAGAAGCCACCAGTAGAGCCAAGGTGTGGCTTGGGGGAAGATGTAGCCCTCCCTTAATCTCCAGTCACTCTCTTCCAAAGTCACTATTCCTCAAAAGGATATTCTTTGAAACAGATTACTAATATTTTCTTTTTTTATTCTCATTTTGCTTTTAATTTTTTCAAAGACTTTATTTGTTTACTTTTAGAGAGAGGGGAAGGGAAGGAAAAGAGAGGGAGAGAAACATCAATATGTGTTTGCTTCTCACACACCTCCTACTGGGGACCTGGCCTGCAACCCAGGCATGTGCCACGACTGGGAATCAAACCAGCCACCCTTTGGTTCACAGGCCTGCGCTCAATCCACTGAGCTACACCAGCCAGGGAAGATCACTAACCTTTCCTGACTCACATTTAAGTGAGTAAGAACATCTCTAAGAACTTTGCTCTTGCAAATATCTCTAAAAAATTGTATCTTGCTGAAAAAGTGATTTTAAGAAAAGTCACATACCCCCTTCCCTGCTTTCTACCAGATTTTCATCCCCAAATGTCTCCTATGTAGAAATTCTGGAGCAGCCTCGGGGGCACCTAAGGTAGCCTAGGAAGGACAGGAAAGGTCTTATGGAGGAAATGATGTCTCAGATGAGTTTTAAAAGCAAACAACTAGAACAGGAATAGAATTACAGAAATGGAGATCACACAGAGGGTTATCATCAGGGGGGTGGGTGGGGAGAGAGGGGGAAAAGGTACAAGGAATAAGAAGCATAGATGGTAGGTAGAAGATAGGGGGAGGTTAAGAATAGTATAGGAAATGTAGAAGCCAAAGAACTCATATATATGACCCATGGACATGAACTAAAGAGGGGAAGTGTGGGGGGAAGGGGTGTGCAGGGAGGGGGGGGGAGGAGATGGGACAATTGTAATAGTATAATCAATAAAATATATTAAAAAAAAAAAAAGAAAACAGGCATTGTGTGGCCCTTAATGGGGGGAGTTTGTTGAGAAGGGATGCCTGCATTTTTCTCAGGGAGCATTTGAAGTCCACAGAAGAGAAGGGTCTCACTTAACCTGGTGAGGGACAGAGACCATTGGTACCTGGCATCCGACTTCCATTTTCATAGTTCTTTCGGCTTCATGATAAGGCATTGTTCATGTGAGCCTGGTTAACGTTGCTAGGTTTTTTCTTTGTATCTAGGAATAAGTGGCGTGTAATCATTTAAATTCAGATTCCACTTTCCATTGCTCATGTGTAGGAAAGGGATTGACTTTTGTATATTAACCTTGCATCCTGCAACCTTGCTGTACCTATAATTGCATATTAGTTTCAGGAGGTTTATTTTTTATTTTTTTATTTTTATTCTCTCTGATTGTCTTTTTCTTTTAATCCTCACCTGAGGGTACATTTTTATTGATTTTAGAGAGAGAGGTGAGGGGGTGAGGTGGGGTAATCAGTTAAGGTCTTAATTTGATCACTATCAACTCAACTGGTCTACTCGACCATGGAGCATTGTCCAGTGAGAAATCTCCAGCACGAAACCTCACAAATTACTTTTGACACGTTCCATGAGTCACAGCACCTTCTCCATACACTGCACAAATCTTTCATTGCCTTTCAGTTGCATTTTTACCTTACTTGAAATAATAAAGTGTAATATACTGAAAATGTTGTGTATTTGCTTCCATCTTCAATAGTAAATTAGCTACCCAAAAATTCATCAATTTTGATAAGATTTTTTTAATGCACGCTGATATGACAGCTGTCACAATACAATCTAATAAAATTGTTTTCAATGAAGTTAAAGACAACTAAGTGCTACTAGAGCCATCTCACAGAAAAAAACCAAATGAACTTTTTGACCAACACAATGCCATCTTTTCTCTTTAATAATTATTGTAGAGCACACAGTAAGAGTTCAAATAATACAAAAGATTATTTAATGAAAAATGAATCATTCTCCTACACTTGATATACTCCTCAGAGATCACTACTCTGCACAAACTTTTTAGGTGCATCCTTCCAGAATTTTGTTTTCTTTCATGGAACAATATTGACCACCTTTTATTAGGGAGAAATTACAGCCCCATTGGGGTGTGGTTTGTATGGACCACATGACCTGAAAAATTGTTTTCTAGGACTACTTGGCTGACACTTCTAGAACTAGGGGGCTGACATGTTGGGCTCTGAATGCCTCCAGAAAAGGGGGAGCCTACTTCATGGTGCTCTGAGTGCCTTTATTCTCTTTGGTGGGCTTGTTCTTTTGCTGGGTGATTGGTAGTCACATCCCAGTTTGGGGTGTGTGTCCTCACGGCTTCTTTCATTGCCCATTTTATTTTCCTGCTTTGCAGTGTGAGTGGAATAAATGAAGAACCCTTCCATGTTCTCCCCCCTTCTCCACTCACTGTCACATCTTGCAGACTAGACTGTCTTCAAAGAGGACCTTTCCTCTCAAGGGCCCTGTTTAAAATTCCACTTCCTCAGTGATGTGTGAAGAACAGTCAGAGATGCTGAAAGACATCTGATGTGTAAGAGTCCTTCCAGGGAATTATGACTTTCTTAGATCCCAGGGGGTGCTCCATACAGTGAGGGGAGAGAGGAAAGGGGGGCTGGTCTCCAGCAGGAGAAGAGCAGAAAGGGAAAGCCCAGAGATTTGCGCAAGTAGAGTGTGTGAGCCGGCGTTGCAGTGAGGGTGATGGGTGCATTTGCAACCTCATAGTCACTGTGCTCATTTTCGCTGGAGGGCTTAGGCGGGGTGTCCAAATGATCAGTTGATCAGCCAATAAGCTTTACTAAATCAACAAAATTTTAATGCCTCATGACACCCACTACCTGAGCCTTCTCTTTAAAGTGACATTCCCAATCACATTGCTGCTCCTTACTTTTTTCACAGCACTTATGGCAGTTGATTAATTTATTCATTCCATGAGGTGCCTCCTGGCTGTCTGCCTTCCCCACCAGACTGGCAGCTGTAGTAGGACAGAGCTACTGCATCCTGGTGCCTGGGACACTGTAGGTGAGCAATACAAATATCAGTTAGCTGAATGAATATGCAAATAAATGCACTTTGTGAAATAATAATGACAATAGCGACAGTGATTGCTATCATTTGTTGAGCATTTACTATGTGCCAGCCCCTGTGTTAAGCACCTTTCATCTTATTTATCCTCAGAAGCAGCCCTATGAAGTGGGAATTAATACCCCTAATTTACAGATTAGGAAAATGGGCCACAGAGATAGATCCTGCCCCAAGTCACACAGCCAGTAAGCGGTGGGCTGAGCTTTGAACCCTGTCTGTCTAAGACCTGGAAGCTCAACCAATTAAGGTGTAATCCCTGGAGATGTCAACTCTGAGCAATTACTTCAGAAAGAGACTCTGGCAAAGGAGCCAGTTTGCGCCTTCCAGGTGAGTGTCAGGCACTTGGTGGCAGCCCAGGCTCCTGCTCTTCAGGAACTGAGCTGGGGACGCCCACACACTCTGTCAACACAGTGTGGCAGAGCAGGTTTACCCCTGATGCTGGTGCCTGGTAGATATTTTGAGCAGTTGTGAATTATTTAGGTGCTGAGGCAGAAATACTTCCTGGCACGGAACCCTAACTGAAAATTGTGCATGAAATGAAAGCCGAGAGGTCCAGCAGATATTTATTTATTTTTTTCCGTTAATGAATGAGGGAGAAAAAATAACCCTTCAGCAAATGGCCATATGTTTCACCTTTTGTTACTCTTTCCTGGCTCTCCAAGTGGCCTCTTGGTGGTTGAGAGTTTTTTATTTTTATTATGTCATATTTTGCAAAATAACAGAGAACTATTTTCACCATTCTGGGTGCCCAGAGAGCACTCAGTGTGATCCATTTTCCTGCCATGAGAGCTTGAGCTGAGAGAGAGGTAAGAGGCCTACGGAGCACCCTGGCTGTGGCCAGGTCCCTCCTGCTCCGGGTCCTCCCTGGGCCTCCCTGCTGTTTTTCCTCCTGGGCTGTTACGCTATTTGGGGATCACTTGTGCCTATTACTGTGAATTTATGCAGCACATTCTATTTTGTAAATGCCTCCCATTCAGTGTATCAGTCATTTCCTTAAGTCACTAAGTGGGGAAGGAAGAGCACCTGGGAGAATTTAGGTGCAATACCCAGGATTATCCTGGTGAGTAAATCTGGCAAGGGCAAAACTTTTAAGAGGGGCATGTGCATCTTCTTAATGAGGGTCAGTACTGTTCAGTCTAATATATTTTTTTAAACAAAATATCTTTATTAAGATATAATGCACAGGGCATACAATTTACCCATTGAAAGTGTGTAATTCAGTGCTTTTTAAAGAATATTCAAAGAGCTGGGCAGCCAGGATCACAGTCTATGTTAGAGCATTTTGTTACCCCCCCCCCCCAGAGCGACCAACGCGCATCTTCCCAGCCCTGGGCAACCACTAGCCTCCTCTCTGTTTCTCTGCACTCGCCCACTCCGGACATTCATGTGAACAGAGTCATACGCTCTGTGGTCTTCATGACTGGCATTCTTCACTTGCCATCATGTTTTCAGGCTCATTCATGTTGTTGTATGTGTCTGTACTTCATTTCTTTTTATTGCCATATAAGGTTCCTTTGTATGGATATACCACAGTTTATTTATTCATTCACTGGTTGGTGGACATTTGGCTTGCTTCTGCTTTTGGTTATTATTAATAATGCTGCCATGAACATTTGTGTACAAGTTTTTGTGTAGACATAGGTTTTCATTCACCTACGAGCAGACAGAATTGCTAGTCCATGTGGTAACTTTACGTTTAAATGTTGAGGAACTGGCAGACTGCTTTCCAAAGCAGCTGTACCATTTTATATTCCTACTGGTAGTGTATGAGGGTTTAGATTTCTCCATATCTGCAGTAATAGTACTTGTTATTGCCTGACTTTTTAAAAAATCCTCATACATGGACATGTTTCCATTGATTTTTAAGAAAGGAAGGGAGAGAGAGAGAAAGAAACATCGATGTGAGAGACAAACATCGATGGGTTGCCTCCAGTGTGCACCCCAGCTGGGGATCAAACCCCCAACCTAGGCATTGGCCCTGACCAGGAATCAAACCGGCTCCAACCAACCAAGCCACGCTGCCAGAGCCATTGTCTGACTTTTTGACTGTGGCCATCTTTAGCAGGTGAAATGCAGGAGTGGACTTGCATTTCCCTGATGCCTTCAACCTACATCTTGACAATAATTTTTCCCCTTAGGTGGCTGAGCATTCTGCTGGGGGTTGACATTTGAATAGGTGAGGAGAGAGCATGGCAGTTTCTGGAGCCCAAGGCTCCTTAGGCAGCCTCAGGTTCATAGTGCATCCCTCACTCTTGAGCCTTTCCCATCTGGGGTACAGGGAGGCACATGGGGACCTTGACCTTCACTCTGTTAGCCACCTTCCCAGCTGATCTGCTGTTTTATTGGTCATTTGTGATTATCACATGATCCACAAGAAAAATGACAATTTAGAACAACTTGGTTTTAAAAGTCAGTTACAGATGTTGCCTTGTCATATTTACAGCCCAAGTTATGAGAGTGTCTAAGGTCACAAGTGTTTTTGTGAAGACACTGCATGTCAAGCCCACAGCCCAGAAGAATGTGCATGTTTTCAGCTTTCCTGTGTCCTCCAGAGTGAATAGATAAGCAAAGCCAAATCCTTGGAGATGTGTTTTTAATTAAATTCTTCATTTTGAGATAGTTGTAGATTCACCTGCAGTTGTTAAGAAGCAATATGGAGAGATCCCATCCTTGGAACTGGTTAGCTGTGGGAGAAAGTGATTTACTCAGGGACTGGAAAATAACTCTGGAAGCGTGCCAAGAATTCAAACTATTTCTGCTGCCGTCAGCTCCCTGCTTTTCCCAGGATGGGGAGCACATGACCCCACCATCAAACGAGCTGCTCCTGAGGAGTAGGCTTATTTATTGATAGCGCCTCCTCAGCTTTGTGAATTATTTTGGCTTTAAGTAGATGAACCTAATAACACTACCCCTTTCTTCCTTCTCATCCCCTTCTGAAGGGTCAGTTGCTAATATGGAATCTCTTCTGCCACCACAGCTGTTGCCACCCCTAATCTGTTGAACTTGTAAAAGAAATTAAGCCTGCAAAAGATTATATTTTAACTTAGACCTACCCACACTGGGAAAAAAATCTAAGTAAGGCAAAGAATGTAGATGAGCTAAAGATTATAAAATCGGTAGGGATAGTACCTGGATATCACCTGAGTTTGGTGGTCTTGTGGATTCCACGTATATTTGCAGAATTCTATCTGTGTTAGGCCCTGCTTGAGGTGCTCAGGTATAATTGGAGAAGAAGACCTGCAGAGATCCCTGCCCTTGTGGAGCTTTCATTCTCCTGTGGGGAGACCAAAAAACTAAAAACAGAAACCAAACAGTAAAACTGGAGGGTGCCAGTTGTTGGTGAATGCTATGGCTAAAATGCACAGTGTGCGTGCGTGCGTGCGTGCGTGTGTGTGTGTGTGTGTGTGTGAGAGAGAGAGAGAGAGAGAGAGAGATGAGGCCGTAGGAGGGGGAGGGAGTGGCACTAGGTAACAGTTTTCTAAAAAAGCCTTTAATGTCATGCTGTCCATTATATCCCCAGGGCTTATCTATCTTATAGTTGGAAGTTTGTGCCTTTTGATTGCTTCTCTCATTTTGCCACAACCCCTCACCCTGGGGTCTCTGGTGAACAAGGATCTGTTCTATCTGTGAGTTTCTTCTTCTTCTTTTAGATATACCACATGCAGGGTGAGGCAGAAGCAGGTTTACAACTGTTCGTGTGGAAAATAACACAATGATTAGTAAACAATAACACAAGAATACACTGTTTTGTGTACTCACCATTGTAAACCCACTTTTGTCCCACCCTGTGTAAGGGGGGTCCTACAGTGTTTGTCTTCATCTGACTTACTTCACTTAGTATGATGCTCTCAAGGACTGTCCGTGTTGTCTCAAATGACTGAGCATTCCTCATGGCTGAGTAATATTCCACTGCATATGCGAACTACACCTTCTTTACCCATTTATCTGTTGATGGACACTTAGGTCATTCCCATGTGTTGGCTATTGTGAATAATGCTGTAATCATTATAGCATTAACATGGGGGTGCAGGTATCTCTTCAAGGTAGTGATTTAATTTCCCTTGGGTAGGTATCCAGAAGTGGGATTGCTGGATCAGATAATAGTTCTGTGTTTAACTTTTTGAGGAACCTCCATACTGTTTTCCATAGTGGCTGACCAGTTCACAATCCCACCACTAGTTCATGGGGGTTCCATTTTCTCCACGTGCAGTGGATTCCAGTTCTAAACAAGGTCAGGGAAGATCTCCCTGGGAAGGTGACAGCAGAGTAGGGGTTGGCAAACCTTTTTTGCAAAGGGCCAGGTAGTATATATTTTAAACTTTGCTGGTCAAATGCTCAATAACTTCAGTGCAACAGCTGCCCGAGCCGTGACATAGAGGAGTGAGGATGGCTGTGCTCCGTAAAACTTTGTTCACAGAAACAGGCAGTGGGCTGAGTTTGTCCATTTTTAGATTAGAATAAAACATGTGAAGTAGTTGAGAAATCAGGCCCCCGTGGATATCTGTGGGGACAGCATTTTAAGTAGCAGTAACAGCCAGTGCAAAGGCCCTGAGGTGGCCTGGTGGCCGGCTTGTGGGAAGAGAAGTAAGAGTTGAGTGAACAAGTGGGAGAACAGTAGGAGGTGAGGTGAGGAAGACAGCAGGGCGAGTCCTGAGGGGTGTGTAGGCTGGTGCGTGCTCAACACATGCTCATTAAGAATATTCAAGACAATACTCAATGAACTGCTTCTTTAAAAATTGAAGAATGGCATGCACATGGAAAAGTATGCAAAATTGGCATGATGCTCTTTTATAAAGTGAACACTATTGGGTGACAGCACCTGGATCTAGAAACACATCACTGGCACCTCAGAAACCCTCTTTGTGCCTCCTCTTGGGCACTGTCCCCGCAGGGTATCCACCATCCTGGCTTCTAACACCACAAGTTAGCTGTGCCCACAGTTGAACCTGACACAATTTTTCATAAGAGGCATTGTGCAATGTGCACTCACTCTGTTGTCTTCTTGCATCTGGCTCCTTGTGCTGAATATCGTTTTTGAGATTCATTCTTTTTAAAAAAATGTTTATTGTTCGATTACAGTTGTCCCCGTTTTTCCCCCATTGCTCTCCCCTGTCCAGCCTAATCCCCTCTCCCACATTCAATCCTTCTTCCTGTTGTCCTTGACCATGGGTCCTTTAGACATGTTCCTTTACTTGACCCTTCCCCATCTTGAGATTCATTCTTAATGCTGCTTGTAGTTATAATTCTTTAGTGCTTGCTGATGTATGTGAGTCAGTTCTGTGAATATGATATTTAGTTCATTTTTCTATAGTTGATAGACATTTAGATTATTTCCAGTTTGGGCCATTGCAAACTGCTTTGTTAGTTTTAACTTAAAAGACCAAAAACTCTTAAGTCACAGACACAGAGCTAGCCAAATATTTAGGGGCTTTTGGAGTTTTTGGAAAACAGTCGCAAATCTTTGAGAACAAGGCAGGCCTGGAACACTCACAGACTTCTCCAGGTGGTTGTCTTCCTGCTGCAGCTCAGGGTCAGAGCCAGTCAGTGCCGCAGCTGCCCACAGGCCTTGGCCTTGCAGTGGAGATTCATCAGGAGTTGGTGTGGTTTGCTCGAGTTATTGTTGGGACACTTTACCTTTGCCTATTGACATTCCTCTAGCAGATGTTTGCCTGTCTGTTCTGGAAAGGGGCTCTTTGTGGTAGGGTCTTGGGGCTTCTCATGAGCTCTTCCTTAGCCATGATCTGTGGGACCACAGAGCACCTGCATTCTCTAAATCTTAAACCCGCCATGCAGGAAGACTCCACTTCTGAGGCTGTAACATTTTCTTCCCACATCCTAGGAAGGAACTTAAATGTTTAGGCAGCTCAAGGTGGAATCTGCCTAGAGAAGAGAAAACTGTGTTTGCAAATATTCTTCACAGAGTGTTCCAGCAGCACCCTGAGCACATCACTTCTTGGTGATTTTGAAGCTGACCTTTGTGAAAAATACAGTTCTTGTGCTGAAAAGGCAGACCAGGTGCACTTTGCAGCTGTGGAGCCACGAGATAGAAATGGGATCAGTTCGTTAGGAGAACCTGCGTGGCTGTCCCGTTTCTGCTGGCTCTCTCAGGCCACTTGTCCTATTGCCCCCCTGCTCAGCCAGCACATACCCTTCTCCCTTCTCTAAGTCATCCTCTTGGTAAACAACATGGCCCCAGCTGTCTGTCTGGTGGCCTCAGCACCTGGCTAATCTTAGAACACACCCGGGTCAACAACTAGAGCTTACACAGCCTCCCTGTCCATCTTGAGCACTTTCCCATTTGATGGGAGGGGGAAGCTCCTTCCTGTAGACTCATTCTAAATTGAGGAGCCCAAGGACACAAACAAGTAGGCAAACTTGGGAAGTAAGTAGGCTGGGAAAAGCAAGAGACAAGGCAGCCTTCCAAGTTAGCAGTTCTGAGTGTTCTCACCTGTTCATAGATGTATCTGTATTTTACAGGACTTCCCACCACTACAGATATTCCTAGACTGTTCCGTGGCTTCTGTGAGAATCATTGTAAAACACCTGCTTCGTGCTGCATTAATGTATGAAAGGTGCTCTCCTTGTCTTGTGTAGAAGAAATTTTCATGACAGGTATGGACACCTGACACAGAGCGGATGTGTAGATATTGCTGAAAGAATAAATAAGGAGAGTATGTCTTTGAACTTTCTGCAGCAACTGACATCCCACTGTACTGGGGACTCCTGAAGCCAACATTGCTTGTTCTTTGAGTCCAATTGGCCTAATCTGACCATTCAACATCTCCTAGAAGACTTCCTATCATTCACCCCTTCAGTATTTACTGCACAAGGTACCTCAAGAGGATCTTGGAATACAGCAGTGACCAAAACATTATAAATTCTATAATGCTTATATTCTACTGGGAGGAGGATGGCAATCACCAAACACTCATACAAATAAAAATTTTTAAAGGTGGCAATGAGCTCTGTGTAGAAAAATAAAGTTGGATAAGGAGGATTGGAGAGTGAAGTAGAGTGGGGGTGAGGTAGTATTCTCTCCAGGGTGACTCAGGAAGGTCTCTCAGAGCAGAGGCCTGAAGGAAGTGAGGGAGAGAGCCATTTGGTTTTTGGAAAGAGAATTTCAGGAAAAGAAAGGAGGTTCAAAGGTCTTGATGCAGAAGGGAGTGTGATGTGTTTGAGTGGAGTGAGTGAGGAGGGGGAACTGGGAGAGAAGCCCAGAAAGGCGGTGGTGGGCCAACCCTGAGGGTCTTACAGTCCACTGGAAGCACTTTGGAAGCCACTGGAAGGCTTTGCTAGAGGATGGCCTGGTCAGACATGTGTTTTAAGAGGATCATTCAATTGTTCTGTTGAGAATAGGCCCTAGGGAGAGAGGAGCAAAAGCAGGGAGACTGTTAGGAGGTAGTACATGTCTCCAGGTGAGAGATGTGCCCTTGTGTGATGAGAATCTTTAGAATGCCAAAAGCTGCCAGAATGTCCCCTGGTCCAGAATGTGCTGCTCTACTTGTGTGTGAATTTCAAACTCAGGAGATAAACACCAGCCTGGCCTTGGGGAGGGCACTGGCAAGGGCTCCTCTGGGCCCCAGCCCCTCTTCCTTTTCGAGGGCCCTCATCACAGAGTATCACAGGGCACAACCCTCCAGCAAAGCCATGTAGCATCTGAGTGTCAGCAACCCTTGGAGCACACTTGAAATTACAGTGGGACCCTGAGTGTATCCTCTCCCTCCTTTACCGCCTGCCTCCCCCAATGTCACCAGCTACAGGGCAGCCCCTCCTTGAGGAGCAGGAGAGTCTCATCTGGCATTACTCACACAGGGCCTCCACAAGCCATTGCTTCCCTTCCCCTTCTTGTTGGCACAAATTATACTTTTTCTTTTTTAAAATTGAGATATAATTTACATATAACACATTGTGTTATATTTAAGGTATGTAATATGTTGATTTGATACATCAACATATTGCAATATGATTATCACCCTAGCATTAGCTGATACCTCTATCACATCACATAATTATCATTTCTTTTTGTGGTGAGGACATTGAAGATCTATTTTCCTAGCAATTTTGAAGTATGTAATACAGGGTTGTTGACTATAATCACTATGCTGCACCTCAGATCTTCAGAACTTATTCATCTTCTGGTTGCAAGTTTGTACCATTTAACACCATCTCCCCATTTTCCCTACCCCATCCAGCCCTTGGTAACCAGCATTCTACTCTCTTTTTCTATGAGTTCACCTTTTTTTTTTAGATTCCACACATAAGCGAGATCACACAGTATTTGTCTTTGTTTGACTTATTTCACTTAGTGCAATGCCCTCAAGTTCCATTCATGCTGTCACAAATGGCAGGATTTCCTTCTTTCTCATGGCTGAATAATATTCCGTTATATATATACATATATATATACACACTACATCTTCTCTACTCATTCATCTGTTGATGGACACGTAGGTTGTTTCCATGTCTTGGCTACTGTGAATAATACTGCAATAAACATGGGAATTAAGATATCTTTTGATATTCTATTTTCATTTCCTTTGGATGTATACCCACCATTGGGATTGCTGGATCATGTGGATGTTGTATTTTTAATTGTTTTGAAGAACCTACAATCTATTTTTCATAGTGGCTGCCCTGTTTGCATTCCCACAAACAGTGAGCAAGGGTTCCTTTGTCTTCATACCCTTGTAACCCTTACCTCTTGTCTTGTTGACGATGGCATTTCTAACAGGTGAGGTGGAAGTGGGCATTTTCCGGCTGTGATTTCCACTAAATCCACTGGGGCAGTGCTTTCCTCAGACTTATGTGGATCTGGACTTACTTGGTTCACTTAGCTGCTGGAGGTGTGGCCCTGGAGTAGGGGCCATTCCAACCCTATGTTTGGTTCACAGTGCTTCCTCTTCACTATTTGGAATCTGTATCAGTTATCTGTTGCTGAGTAACAAATGACACACACTGAATGCCTTAAAACACCTGTTTATTAGCTTTCTAGGCCAGAAGTGTGGTAGGCTCAGTTTGGTTCTATATTCAGGGAATCACAATGCAATTAAAGTGTTGGCCTGGCTAGATTTTGGGAGAAAAATCTGTTTACATGGTCATTCAGGTTGGTGGTAGAATCCAGTTATTTGGGGTGTAGAGCTGAAGTTCCCATTTTCATTGGCCAGGAGCTGCTCTGAGCTCCCAGAGGTCATCCACATTCGTTGTCATGTGGCCCCCTCCATCTTCAAGCCAGCAATGGTGCCCTGAATCCTTCTTACCCTTTGTCTCTCTCTCATTTCCCTTCTGCCACCAGTTGGAGAAGGCGTTCTCATTTTAAGCTTTCATGTGATTATGTTTGGCCCACTTTGGTAATCCAAGTTAATCTACCTATCCGAAACCGCGTCCTGTAGCGTAGAGCAAGCATGGGAGCACTCTCTCATCATAGTGGTAGGATCTTGGGACTAGGGCAGGATGTCCTTAGGGGCCATTCTGCCTACCCTGACAGGCTCTTTCACTTCCGATATCAGCAGTAGTTGCAGACCTGTCTTTTCTCTCATGACTGATGTGCCTTGGCAGTTACTACAGTGTGCGTTTATTTCCAGGACCTGAGTTCCTCCTTTATTAGAGAGACAGTTGGCATTTTGAAGCCATAGGTGCCCCAGAACCCAGCATAGTGATCAGAAATTAATGTTTAGTGTTTCTGTTTGAATGGCCAGGAACCAAGGAAATGATGGCTTATTATATCATTATATGGTCATTAAACCTTCCCATTAAAGCTAAAATTATAAGGGCTGAGATGTTCAAGGCACTTTCTGGGTTTGATTTGGAGTCTCCCGAATCATAAATTGGGAAGTAACCTCCAATGTCCCTATGCTTCTGTTTTCATCTGTCACAGCCAACTTCCTGATAATGTACCCATGAGTCTTTCAACTTCAGCTGAAACTTCCTGTGATCGGGAGCTCATTACCTTACAGTGCTGTCCATTCCATTCTTGGACAGGACTATTCATTAAGAAATTCGTTCTCCTATCGGCCCATATTGTCTTCCTTCTGATTTTACCCATTGTACTCATGTATGGCTCAGAGCCACACCAAATGCCTTTTCTCTTATAAAAGATGGTCATTCAGATGTTTAGAGGCAGATAGCAAGTCTTGGTACATCTCTTCTCTAACTCAACTCCAGATTTGCCAGGCAACCTGGCCCAGTACTTTTACTTCTGGTGCTGGGAACACCTTCAGCATTCAGGTTCCATCAAGAGTGGGAACCTTCTCTGTTGTACTCACACTGTATCCCCAGATCCTAGCACATGGCCTCATACGTAGATGCTACCAGTCAGTAAATAGTGAATGGGGTGCAATCTCCTTTGGTTCTGAAGCCTATGTGGCCCTGCTTAGGTGTTTGCGTGTGTGCAAATGAATAAAGGAATTCTCATTCAAAGTGGAGTCAGGAAGCCCTGAAGGAGAGCCCTCACACACAGGCCAGTCCTTGCAGCTGACGTTGTCCAGCAGGAGGAAGGAAGATTACCCACCCCTTCGCCAGCAACAGCAAGTGGCCCTCACCTGCAGCCAGTGAAAAGCTGCCACCACTTCAAGTTCTCATTTTCCTCCAATGACCTTTTCTTCAAAACACCACCCGCCCTCCCCTCCCCTCTAGCCTCCCTCTCAACTTCTTTCTTCCTCACCTCTATTAGAGAATGGCTCTTCCTCTTTCCGAGGACTCGTCTGTGGCTCACCAGAGCTTGCTTGTCCTGAATTGCAGCTCCTCTGCTATTCCTGAAGAAGCTTGATTTCGCTGGCTGAAACATTTACCTTTCTCTTCTGAAGAGGTGGACACGTATTCTCCCCAGCTGACACTGCCTGGTCTTGTGAGCCATCCCCCGGGTTCCTACCTAGAAACAGTGAATGCTTTCTATCTCAATCCTTTCCAGAACAAGGCACATGAATAGATAAATAAAACAAGTGAATGATTCAGGCACTTGAGAGAAGTTGCTTCCATAAGTAACAAATTTTGGTGCTCAACTGAAATTGTACCTCATTTAGAATTGGAGCAGGAAAGAGGAGGTAAATTCATTACAGAGGAAAAAGGATCATGTTAAACTTGGAATTGGTTTTCCTTCTCTCCTCATAAGTGCAGGGAGTCACTTAATCAGATGCATCTCTCGGTGTGGGCACTCGCTGCAGGGATGGAAATGCGGCCTCACTAACAATGAGAGGGCATTCCTTCCAAGAACAAATAGGAGATGTGGCTGGCTGCCTTGCTGCTTGTTACAGAGCAATCACCTTATTACCCGGAGGCAGCAAATACGGATTTTCACGGTGGGTAGGCGCTGCAGTATTCTAACATTCCTGCCTGGTTTAAAATGCATAGTTTTGTATAATGTGATTATTGGCACACGTGTATCATTTTCCTATAGAAAAATATAGGTAATTATGTCTATAAGAAATTGCCCCTAGCGTGGTAGCTCAGCTGTATAACCAGAATGCATTGTTATCTTCCATGAAAGCATATTCTACATTTATAAAAATTTCAAGATACAGTTCTGCTCTCTGAAAAATTAATGTGGTATCTTGTATGTAAAATAAGGGGTTTTGCTTCATCTTCACCTTTCAACAGATATTTGCTGATTCCGGTGATATGTAAAGAAGTGCAGTTTTGAAGCAGAATTTCCAAAGGAAAATCTTTAGTTGTATAAGAGCTACAGAACAGCAGTGAGAGAAAAACAATTGTTTATTGTCTTTTGATATAGTTTGATAAACATCAGAATAAACTAGATTAGTCTGTTTTTGATCATTTTAATCTGGACATAATATATTTCAGACATACTTTGCAAGTTAATTTAAAAGGTAAGCCCAATCATTCTAGGTAGGGAATTTCAGTGTAAGGCTTGCTTTCTTTGTTATCTCTCCCAATAGTGAGCCTAATAATTAACTGACAAATGATTCTAAAGCATTGAACTGTAAGTTATAAAATGCTGGAGAGAAGCTCACTCGTATTCTCCACACGTCTCCTCTCTTCCAAATTCATATTTTGTTGTCTCTAGATATTTGCATCTTGTTAGAATCCAAAGATAGATTAATTCTGCAATCTTTTTAGCCAACCGCATTGACTAATTAATTGACTCGGTCATTCAGCAAACATGCACTGGGCCTCCGGTGTTTAGATCGCAGCATTAGAGATGGAGAGAAGAAAAAGCTCCGTGAGACAGAGGAGCTCTACCTTTTTCTTTTTAATTACTTTATTGTTGTTCATTTACAGTTGTCTGCATTTCCCCCCACTGCTCCCCCCCACCTCAGCCAATCCCACCCCCCTCCCCCACTCCGACCCTTCCCCTTGGTTATGTCCATGTGTCCTTTATAGTGTTTCCTGGAAACCCTTCCCCGCACTGTTCCCTCCCCCTTCCCCTCTGGCCATTGTTAGATTGTTCTTCATTTCAATGACTCTGGTTGTATTTTGTTTGCTGTTTTCTTTTGTTGATTATGTTCCAGTTAAAGGTGAGATCATGTGGTATTTCTCCCTCACTGCCTGGCTTATTTCACTTAGCATAATGCTCTCTAGTTCCATCCATGCTGTTGCAAAGGGTAGGATCTCCTTCTTTCTCTCTGCTGCGTAGAATTCCATTGTGTAAATGTACCACAG
>VMDR010005936.1:0-48369 GCA_007922815.1 Macrotus californicus | reverse complement strand
TCTGTTAAGAGACAGGAAGTAAAAAGGCTGCTTGGCAAAAACTTAACTTAGGTATAATAGAAAAATCTGTATAGGCATTTTCACTTTTTGAATGGAGGCATTCTAACAAATCCAGTTGTGAATCTCTCTCTGAAGTGAATATTTTTTTTACTAACTTTTATTATAAATCAGAAACACTTTTCTGAAGAGTAAAAACAAGAAATAACCCCAATATGTAAAGTGGGAGATTTATAAGGAAAGTAGCATCTCTATATTCTGGTTGTTGAATAAGTGCTAGGCCTTTTTTGAGGGTGTTTGTTGTTGTTTGTGTGTTTTTTTAATCCTCACCCGAGGACATGCCTATTGACTTTCTCGAGAGAGAAGGAAAGAAACATTGATTGGTTGTCTTCCAGTTGCCTTCTGTATGAGAGCCCCGACTGGGAATCAAATCTGCAACTCAGATATGTGCTCTGACCGGGAATCGAACCTGCGACCATTGGGTTTATTGTACTACATCCCAACCAACTGAGCCATGCCAGCCAGGGCATTTTGTATGAATTTTAATGTTCACCTAAAGATACTCTTTCACCTTGAGAACTAGGAGTTTTGGTCTTTTAATTAGTACTTCTGTGATCTTTGGATTTTAGTTTCCTTTAGGTAATAGGCTTCAACAACAGGTTTGTGTATCTTAATAAAAGTCATATTTTAGGCTTTTTAACCTCAAATTTTCTCTATATATCAACATAAATTCTATTTGGAGTTAAGAATGAACTAAATAAATGAACCTGCAATAGTACTAGCAGAATAGTTTTATGTTATTATAATTTTTCTAAACAAGACATCAAAATCACAAACTACTCATAAGAACATAATCTCAGAATAATCAAGAGAAATCACCACTTAAAAAACTTGGCTAAGGTGGAACTTCTTGAATGGCAGAAGGGGGAGCGTGGCAAATCCTCTCCTTTAAAAGCAGATAAAACTAGGCAAAATCATTAAAAACAACCATTTCAAACTTGTACTATATTGTTCCCAGCAATGTTATTCAGTAACCACAAATTGGTATGTGGTATGTTCATCTGTTGAATACTATGTGGCCATAAAAAGGAATGAATACTGATACATTCCACAACCTCGGAAACAGTATGAGTAAGTTAAAGATGGCAGACCCAAAAGACAACATGTTATATAATTCTGTTTATGTAAAATGTCTAGGAATGGTTAATTTATAGGGACAGAGTGAGCAGATAAGTGGTTGCCTGGGACTGTGGTTTTAAATGAGATTTCCTGTAAAGCGACAGAAGAGATTTTTGCGGGGTGATGAAAATGTTCTCAAATGGGATTGTGGTGATGGTAGTAACAACTCTGTTAGTTTACTAAAATCATTGAATTGTGCATTTAAATCAGGTGAATTTTATGGTATGTATATTATACCTCAGTAAAACTTTTATTTTGAATGTTGGGGATTTTTTTTTCTATCCCTAAGGAGTGGCCCAAGTATAGCACATCTCTGCAGGTAGCATTTACTTAGGTGGCTGCTGCTTTCCATTTATTTAGTTAGGGTGTTCTAAGAGCTTGGTACCAGCATGAAATAGAACACCAACTTTGTTAGGGTTCATGTTATAATTTTAGGCCTATCAAAGACAACAACCTTATTTGTTTTTAAATTTACAAACTAGGGTTCAATAAATACCTGACTTAGAACCTTACAAGAATTTGGACATCCAGCTTTGTTATTCACATAAAGCCTTCTGAAAGATAGTAAGAGCTATAGATCCTAAAGACTTGACAAATGTAACACTACATTGTCCTTGCGCACAGGTGCATGCCCCTAGAATAAATATCTTATTTGGGACAGAGCACGGGTAGAAAATGGTCACAGTGTTTGGGAAAACCAAGTCTGGGCTAGTCATTTTCTTTTTTAAAGATTATATTTATTTATTTTTAGAGGGAGAGAAAGAGAGGGAGGGAACCATCAATATGGATATGTGAGAGATACCTCTATCTCTCCATCCATTGTCTGCTTCTTACATGCCCCCAACTGGGGACCTGGCCCACAACGTGCCTTGACTGGGAATCAGACCAGCAACCTTTCAGCTAGTTCACAGGCTGGCGTTCAATCCACTGAGCCACACCAGCCAGGGCTGGGCTAGTAATTTTTAATAATTATTAGCAAAGTGGTCTTGAAATTATTAAGTTTTTGCCATTGCAAAAACCAGTAGCTCTTCCGTAGAATTCTTGAAGAGAAGACAATAGGATTTGAATATTTGAATAGGATTTTTATATTTAATAAGTATTAAATTCAACTTTCCAGACTATATCCTTCCTTGCCCCATTTTAATTAAATGAAGGGGTTATATTAGATTCTAAAGCTAATGATCTGTGGTTTGATCCTGTTAAATTTATTTTTTAAACAAATAAGATATTTTTATTTATTCAACAAATAAGCATTGAGTATGTTGATCAAGACATATCCCCTGTCCTCAGAGAATAGTAATGGAGACTCAGGTCAACAGATGACTGAAAACCTGGAGTACCAGTATAGTATTATGTACTATCAAACTACCTGGATAGCACCAGGAGGGGCCATTACCAACTCTGCTTGCTTTCAGGGTCATCTCTCCCAAAGGGAAGACCCTTGAGATAAGTCTTGAAATCGTTTTTTAGGTGTGTAGAGAAGAGCTTGTTTGACCTGAGTGTTCATAGGGAAGGCAATTAGATAGTCTAACTTGAGTAGAATAACTGGATATCATTCCTCATACTTTAGAATATAGACTTATGTGTTGGTTTATTCCAGCAAATGGTAATTCCTGCTTCATATATTTTCTCTACTTCTGATTCGTCAACTTTCAAAAATCTGTTATCACAATTAAATTGAATTCTTGATTTTAAGTGATGATCCACAGCTGCTGCAGTCTGACTTGTGTCCCATAAGGGCTGATGACTCAAATATCAAGAGAATTGTTTTTCTGTTTGTTTTCAAGATCACTTGTGAATTTGATTGCGCCTCTTTATTTTTTAAAGTTGACACAAAATTCATCCAAGCTTTGTAATGCTAAGTGTATTTTATAAATCTACAAATAATGAAGTCTTTAATAACTGATTTAAAAAATAGAAATTTGTACGTTGTCATGTAAATTGGAGAGTTAGACAGAACCTCTTTTTATTATCAGGTTGTTTAACTTAATGATGTCATTACTAGACCACACTGAGGATCAGTGTAAGTGAGACAAATAACAAAGTTTAAACAAGATAGAAAGAAATCTGTAGGCACATCACATAACCACCTAGTCCTGTCCTCTGATTTGACAGATGGAGAGGGTCAGTGATTTAGATAATTCACTTAGTAGCTGAATTGGAACAGTTACTCCAGGTTCTTTTCTATTGAATTAAAAGAGAAAATCAGTGTCTCTTAAAATGTGTGTTGTAAATTACCTAAAAAGGAAGATACTCCATTTTCAGGTCAGTTGTGTATTTCAAACTTTAAACAGCTGTCAAGCCTGTGAAACCCAAGAAGGCAAATGAAAGATGGCCTTTGTCCTTGAAATTTGAAAGATTATCTGACATGGAGAGGCTGAGACAAACTGGCCTATGTTGTCCACCTACTACCCTCAGTAAAGCTGTGTGGTCTCTGTCCCCTTGCTTGGCACTCGACTTAATCTTCCTTCTATAGGGTTAATGCTGTCTAACCATGCTGACCTCCTTCCAGTCTTCATACTAGTGACCGTTTATCCGGTACATTCTCTACCCTCTACCTGAAGTCCTTGAAATGCTCTCCTTTGAAAACAGCAACAAAACCTAGTTCACTTCTCATCTTCTAAGTTCTGCTTCATCAGAGAATACCTCATATAACACACCCCTCACTACCCTGCCCTTCACACCCTGATGGGAGGCCCATCTTTTCCTTGTGTTTTTCTTCCTTTAGAGTACTTTCTTCATTTTGTTATTATGCTGATGAATGTTTTAGTTTCTGGTAAAATTGGTTTTGTTTTACATAGTTTAGCTACAGTTCCAAGAACCTATTGACCTTGTTAAGTGAGGATTTACTACTGTACATTTATTTGTATTATGGTTCTGTTGGTTTTTTCTATGTCCCGATTCTGCTGTCATCATGGGAAAGCAGCTATAGATAGGCAATATGTAAAGGAATAGACAATAAAACTTCACTTACCAAAACAGTAAGCAGGCTGTAGTTTGCTGATTCCTGCTGTAAATAATCATCTCCTAATGCTATAAATAATCATCTTGTTGGACTTGAAAACTCTCATTTTGCGCACTGGCTGGTATGGCTCAGTGGATTGAGCGCTGGACTGCGAAGCAAAGGGTTGCTAGTTTGATTCCCGGTCAGGGCACATGCCTGGATTGCAGGCCAGGTCCCCAGCGGGGGGGTGCATGAGAGGCAACCACACATTGATGTTTCTCTCCCTCTCTGTCTCCCTCCCTTCCCCTCTCTCTAAAAATAAATAAATACAATTTTAAACCTCTCTCATTTTGCAATCTTGCAAACTCCCCCTGGCGGTGGTTTTTTAAAGATGATTTCATTTTTGTATGGTAGATGTAAAAGAGGCTTTCTTTCTTTCTTTCTTTCTTTCTTTCTTTCTTTCTTTCTTTCTTTCTTTCTTTCTTTTCTTGATTTTAGAGAGAGAGAAGGGAAGGGGGAGGAGAGAGAGAGAGAGATCAATTTATTATTTCACCTATGCATTCATTGGTTGATTCTTGTATGTGCCCTGACTGGAGATCAAACCTGAGACTGACATATTGGGGCAACACTCTAACCAACTTAGCTATCTGGCCAGGGCCAGGAGACAATTTTTAAAAAGACCTATTTTAAAATAATTTTCCATTACAAATACAATCTTTAAGATTGCTATATTTATTTAACATATTTCTACCCAATTTAACTAGTATGCTTGTATTTTTGTTAACTTTACATTTACAAGTAGAACATGATTGATTCTTTATATTAATTTACAGTTGATCTTAGCCAAAAGGCTAAGAAATGATGATTCTTTATATAATTTAAAAGTGAAAAGATTGTTTTGGTTTTGGGGTATAGACTAAAATTTTGTAATATGTTAAGTTTTTTTAAAAAACAATCTTTTTATAACTTGATTCTTGAAGTAAAATATAACATTTTGTTTTTAATAGATATAGAAATAAATACACACACCAACACATTCATACATTAAGATTCCAAGTATATAAGAAAAGGCAATCCAAAATGAAAGGCACATTGACTATAAGTATCAATGCTTGTTTATTTATTATTTTTGACACCATTGAAGGACTAGAGTCATCTTTTTTAAGACTTTTTTTATCTTTAGAGAGAGGAGAAGAGGGAGAGAAACATCAGTGTGTGGTTGCCTCTTTCGTACTCCCCAACGCCCCCCAAATGGGGACCTGGCCAGCAGCTCAGGCATGTGCCCTGACTGGGAATCAATCTGGTACCCTTTGGTTCACAGGCCGGCACTCAGGCCACTGAGCCACACCAGCCAGGGCCTAAAGTCATCTTTATATGTGCTGGATGAGAGGTTTGATCTGGTAAATCCAATTGAAAGGCCTACATTTGAAGCATATTTGTAGAATCATTTTTTATACTTCTCACTAACATATTTAATTATATATTATATATTTATATTTAAGTTTCTTACACTTTGTTTTTTTAGCAGTAGCCCATTATATGTATAAAATGAACATTATATGACTAAAAATAATTTTAATAACAATGTTCAGAATCATTATGGCAATAGTAGTGACCATCATAATAAGAAACCAAAGGGGATTTCCAGGAACCGCTATAAAGGACACATGGACATAACCAAGGGGGAGGGTGGGAGCAAGGGAGGGAGGTGGGAGTGCTGGGGGCGGGGGGGTGTGGAAATGCAGACAACTGTAATTGAACAACAATGAAATAATAAAATCTTAAAAAAAAAAAAAAAAGAAACCGAAGGGGAGAGAGACTGTCATGCACATCTTCATTGGAATTCCATGGACTGCTGCACGTTTCATTTAATACCCCAAAGACGATTTCAAGCTGGTTTGCTATGAATGGGGACTTTTTAAAAAATAAGTACATTTGCTACAATAGGAAATTTATAGACGGTTGCAAGGGTTATAAAGGGAGCTCTTGTCCACCAATTGTTTACATTTTGCTCATTTGCTTTATAAATATATACAATCAAATACATTCTCATACATAACCACATTATTAAAATCAGGAAATTCAACGTTAATACAGTGCTGTTACCTAGTTCACAGGCTATACTCAAATTGTATTGGTTATCCCAATAACGCCTTTTATAACTCCTGTACCCCAGTCCAATCCAGGATCACACATTGCGTTTAATTGTCACGTCTCTAAACTTTCATATTCTGAAACAATTCCTTAGTCCTGCCTGCATTTTTACTTCCTCTCTTCTTTCCTTCCCCTTTTTTCTGTCTTTCCATCTTTTTCAGTCTTTCTCGACCCAGGCAATTTTGAAGAGCACAAAATGTAAAGAATGCCTCATTTGTCTGATGTTTTTCCTATGATTAGATTCAGATTATAGATTTTTGGCCAGAATGCTGTAAAAGTAATATTGTATTCTTAACGGTTCATTTAGGAAGGCATATAATGTCATTTTGTCTCAATATTGGTGATTGGTTATGTTAAATGATAACTGTGTTCATTTTGTTAAAGTTGGTTACTTCACTACAAAGTTACTGTTTTCCTCTTTGAAACCAATAAGTAACTGGTAGGATGTATTTTGAGACAATGTAGATATGTATCCTGTTTTTCATCAATTTTCTATCCACTAATCTACACCATGATTTTCTACTTCCATCATTCTGTATTTCAAGTTGACATCTACTAAAAGGAATAGCTTTCCTTTCTTCAATATTGATTCATTTTAAAAAATTCATAGTTTGTTTTACAATCATACTACGCTTCAACCTTTACTGTCATAGATTTAGATGCTTAAATTGTCCCTCATTTGACCATGGCAGCTCCTTCTGTCTGGCTTCAGTGTGTTCTTGACATGTCCCCATCATTTCTGAGTAGTCTTTTACTTTGTTGTACAAGTTGTCGCGTGCTTGTTTTGTAATATCTCTGCCCCACCCTGGACTGACCATTTCTCCAAGGAGCCTTGGTTTCAGAGGAAAATGTGGTTTAGAAACCAACATCTGTCCAAGATGTGTTCATTACTATGAGGTGCCATTGCATCTAGACCCTGTCAGCAAACAGCTAGGAAGTGTATGTATGAATATGTATGTGTGTGTTTCTATGTCAATTATTTTTAATGTAAAATATAAAAATAATGTTCATATTGATATCTCTAATTCAAATCTAACACCTTGGGGTACATATATTCTTATTTTCCTATAGGAGAACATTGAAAAATTTAAAAAAATAAATAAATAAACAACCCCTGGGGACATTTGAGATCTTGCTCCCTGGCATATGTCTTCGGTTGGATTAAAATAAAATCATAAAAATTCAACTCCTTCCCACCCCCCCCAAAAAAAAACCCCCACGTCTTCATAAATTCTGTTGTACAGCAACCAAGTTATTAGCAGTTTTGTTCACTATTCCTAATATGTTGCAGTGTTGGCTTCTCATCCTTTATTTCTAAAAGTTGATGGTGCATCAACTCGTGGTCAGGTAAATAGTGTGCTGATCCCACATTAAACCTTATGCCAGATTTTAATTCCTTTTGTCTGAGTGACTTAAAAAAAATTATTCCCTATTTATCTGCCAGTTTCACCCATAATTTGGCACACTTAAAGAAATCACTGCGCCCTGAGTGGTATGGCTCAGTTGTTTGGGCGTTGTCCTGCAAAGTGAAAGGTCGCCCATGTGATTCTGGTCAGGGGGCTGGTTGTGTCCCCTTGGTTGGGGCCCTTATGAGAGACGATCGATTGATGTTTCTCTCTCACATCAGTGTTTCTGTCCCTCTCTTTTTCCCGCCTTTCCCCCCTCTCTCTAAAAATAAATACGTAAAATCTTTTAAAAAAAGGAAATCACTGCTTTTATTTTTCCTTGTGTTATGGAAATTATCAGGCCTTAAAAATGGGCTCTTGTGTACTTAAACGTCCAGCTATAATAATTACCAACTCATTCCTGTTGAAGGACATCCTAGATAGCATATAAACATATCAATAAAACATTTCTGTATATATCTCTTAAAAGATAAGGACTTAAAAATATAAATACAAATCTGTTATTATACCTTAAAAACTTAAAGTAATTCCTAAATATAATTAAATTATCAAGTGAGTCTTAAAATTTTCCCACTTATTTCATAGTTTATTTTTTATAGTTGGTTTGTTCAAATTAGAATCCAAATAAGGTTTACATATTGCAATTAAGTCTTATTTCTCTCTTTTTTTTTAAAGATTTTATTTATTTATTTTTAGAGAGGGGAAGGGAGGGAGAAATATCAATGTGTGGTTGCCTCTCATGTGGCCCCCAATCCAGGCATGTGCCCTGACTGGGAATTGAACCAGCGACCCTGTGGATTGCAGGCCCGCACTCAATCCACTGAGCTACACCAGCCAAGGCTTATTTCTCTTTTAATGTGTAGATTCCCCTCCAACTCTTGTCCCATTTCTACCCCTTTTTCCTAAAAATAGAGGTTGTTCACACAATAGATTTTCTCATATTTTAGACTGCTATCATTAATATGTGCCTTTGTTCCTTCAGTGTTCTATAAACTGGTTTTTAGATCTGGTTCCACCAGATTCGGGTTTATTTTCTTCTGTAATAATGCTTCATAGGTGATTGTATGCTTCCATTAGAAGGCATATTATGTCCATTTATCTCTCATCTCATTATAGTGGCAGTTGATTATTACCTAGATTTTTTTCATTTGAGATTTGCAGAATGATACTGCAAGTATGTAACTTTTTCACTTTAGTTGGATTATTTCAATAGGGATCAATTTTCACCAACTATGTAGAGGTACAATTCATATATGAAGGCAGATAAAATGATTCATTAGTTTAGAATAATGAATTGGTTCTTTAGTTACCTTTCAAAAAGAGATCAGTTTTGTTTTGTTTTGTTTTTGATTTTAGAGAGGGGAAGGGAGAGAGAAATAGAGGGAGACAAACATCCAGCAGATGCCTTCCACATGTGCCCTAGCCCACTGGGGACCGAGCCCACAACCCAGGCATGTGCTCCGACTGGGAATCTAACCGGCGACCTTTCAGTTTGCAGGTGACGCCCAACCAACTGAGCCACATGTGCCAGTATGAGATCAGTTAGTTTTTAACTAAGTACCATTATGAACTCATAAATTGAAACATTTGGTGTGTTTAAATCTACTATAGTTATTTTTTATTGATATTCAAATGATCTCATTTTAGTGGATGGGAACTAAACCAACTAAACTTGACCAACTAAACCAACTTTAGTTGGTTGGCCGCCACTCTTCAGGTTGGTTCCTAAGTCCTTTGGACACAACTCCAGAAATCTTTGATAGCTTTATTGCTTTCTGACATAAGTTTTATACATTTCCTGCTCCATACCTGAAGTCAACTATTTTTCTAAAGAGCCTTGCTTCCTGTTAGTGGGAAATGGTATTTAAGTTGCATAATCTGGATGCGAGAAGTGAAAAAACCACCTCTTTTTCCATTTTAAACAATATTTTCTGACACAGTTCCTGTGGGTCAGATTTTGAGGCAGTTTACCTGGATGATAGTGGCTAGGTATGTGAGCAAGTTGATGTTGACGTTGGCAGTTGATTTCCATTTCTCACCATGTGGACCTCTTAGGTCTGCCTTAGTGTCTTCATGACTTGGTGGCCAGCTTCTCTCAGAGCTAGTGATCTAGGACAGCCAGTAGCATCTTAAGATTAATTTTCCTACTAGACAATAGAGGGTAATTTAATGCTCTGGCTCTGGGCTCAGACTACCTGGTGCTGATAATAGCTATGTAGGTTAAGTAAGTCACTTAACTCTGTACCTTACTTTACTTAGCTGTAACATTGAGATAACAATAATACCTACATAAGAGCCACTATATAATACAGGGTTTTTGTGAAGATTCAGAAATTAGAACAGTCTCTTAGATACTTAGTGAGTGAGTACTCATGGTAAACGCTCAGCCTGCTCCTGTCGCTATTATTACAACCCCTGGGATGAACTAAAGACCTGAAACCTAGTCTGTGAGTTGCCCTTGACAGAAATAGTCTTTCTTCCTACTTGCCGAAAATTGTCATGACAGAAAAATTGTTTACAGATTCCCGATATTCCAAGTATGTTAGAAGATTAAGAGTTAGAGAATTGTAGCCTCGCCTCCTTGTTTATGTGTATGGAGGATCTTTCATTTCTAATCTGTGTTTATGGAGATTTTATTGCAGGGTATGTGTTAATATAATGTGACCCAGGAAGCAGCCAAGCCTCCTCCTTTTAAAAAACTTTTTACTTGTATTTTAAAGTATAAATTCATAGGAAGTTACCAAAAAAAATAAGTACAGGAAGGTCCATCGGACCCTTCAGCCAGTTTACCCCAATGGTAATATCTTGTTTTCAATGATCAGTTTTCATGTAGCAGAAATTGACTGAGCAGCTATTCTATGCTAGGTACTTGGGGAGTGTAAGTGATTAAACTCTGACCTTGAGCAGTTCAGTCCTTCTCTCTGGGTTCTCATTGTTATATTTCTAAAAAAATTTTTTTTAAATTTTGTCTCTTCATTGTTAGAACTTGCATTAGCAGTTTCTTTCATGTGAAACATTGTTATTACATTTTTGTTTGCCTTATTTTAAAACAGTTTTTGTACCGTGTCCCCATCTTTCATTTTATAATCTTCACAGCATCAGAACCACGTTGCCTGCATTGTCTTATTTTAATCACGTGCCGATTTTGCAGTGCTACCAAGTCTGTATGTGAGAGGCAGCTTGTGTGAATCATTTACATACATTTCTGTTTATATTCCCCAAATTAATTTGCAACTTTACATTTTTCATCCAATTACATGTCCAAAGTAGATGTTAATAATTCATTTTAAAAAGGAATTTGTCACATGTAGAATTTAAAACCTGGCTTAAAGAGCAGAAGCTACGAAACAATAGCAGAAACCAGGCAATATGTAGGACTTTAAATAGTAATTATTAAACATTTGAGTGTTCCCAAAAATATGAATCTGTGTGTCTGTGTGTATCTCTACATGTTATTCCACTAGGGACTTATACAGATAGGTTATGCACAATATCCTTGCTGTTATTGTCAGCCATAAACAAATTACACGTATTTAACAAGTTAATGTCAGATTGGCCAGGAGCCACTGGGAGGTGTGTACTCAGTGACATCAGCTGGCAAAGAGCCCTGGTAACGGGGAGGGTTGGAAGAGTAGGAGGGAGGGAAAAATAGAGACAGAGAGACTGTGACTGTATCTGGGGATTCTGGCAAGGTGGAGAGCTGGTCTGTTTGGCAGGACCTTCCCATCTGGGGTCCATCTGTGTGTCCCTGGAATGGGACAGGCAGCTCTAGTCAGTGAGAGATCGCAGATGTGAGAGAGCTGACACATGTCCAGCTAATGAAAGGAGGAAGGCCGATTTCGGGCTGGGCTTTGAAGATTAGCAAGAGAAAAAGAGGAGCTTTTTTGTATCTATTTCACATAAATTTGGTGTGTTAAGAATCTGGATTGTTACAATTGGGCATTTGGGGTAAGTACATTTTAATTTAGTTTGGGGGGCTAACATGGGCAATTCTCTGCCTTTCAAAGCTTTTTACTTATTTCAGATTATCATGGTTTTTTTATATTTGATAGGAGTTTAGAATTTAGCTTTTCAATGTTTTGCTGCTTCATTTTCATATTTTTGTATCATTTTTCGTTTGCCACTTTTATTTGAATGACATGCTTTTTTGAATGGAAATTTGAATCACATAAAATATATGAATTCTATGGCTAGAAAAGTAGTCTCACAAATATTTCTCTAAGGTGTTCCATGCTGAGTCTTCCTGTGATGTTTTGACAGAAATTCTCTTGTCAGTATGCATAATACAAATAGCCAGTGTTCAAGTGATGGCCCATAAAATAATCTTATTGTTAGGTTTTATTTCAACATGTTCAGGCGAATAACAACTAAAAGATATCACAGTAAAACCAACAGTATCTCTTAATTTTAATATATTTACCTCTTTTTTTTTATTACATTTTCCCCCTATGCTGTTTTCTTCTGTTCACATACAAAATAAACAAGTAACATCAACAGATCTGACTTGAATGGTGAGTTTGGAGTAGTTTTGTCATGCAGTGGATTCACATGCACACAGCTACTGTGTTCTTTGTTAGTTTGTGATGCATAATTTAGCTCTTTGCTATTTCTGTACGTTGTATTCATGTTCCTAGGCCTCCAAACCCAGACAGCTATGAGAAGAGCATGGGTTTGAGAGCAAACACATACTGTACAGCAATTATTCCGTAGTTCTCTGAGCTCAAGCAAGCTAGTTATTCTCTGAGTCTCTATTTTGTGCAATTCCTGCCTCATGTCATCATTGGGGAAATTCGTCTGGCACATAGAAGGCATACTAGAGATTTCAGAGGTTTCTAGATAATCATTATCCTGCTGTGATTGATTCCTAAGTCGTCTTGAGTTTTTAACTTCAAATTTGGGTTAAGAATGGGTCTTGTCTATATCACTTTAGTTTTCAGGATACTTTTCTCTCAGTGTACCTACCTCCCAGATCATCTGTACCTGTTGTTAAGCCTCATTATGGTAATAAATGATTTGGAAAGCATTCTAAGTATTCTAATGCAAATGAGCGTCTTATGTTATACCAGAACTTCGAAAAGTCAACAAACAAGAATGAGGTACTGAATTATACTGTTTTGTGACTGTACTGTTTAAATTGTATTTTTTGCCTTGAAAATTCTCCTAATTCTCAAATAGGAACTTTGAAAAATACTTTTATTCCTTGGAGCTTTTCAGCCTTCACTCGTGTCAGCTGGACAGCACATTACTATTCAGTTTTTTTCAATTTTGTAGTCAGATTTTTTTAAGGTGGGGCCACTTTTTATGCCTTTTTTTTTTTTTTGGTGGGGAGCACTTTTTAAATGAACCTTCCTTTTAGTAAGTATTCTCTTATCCAAATTGACTAAATGATTTAGTAAGAATTTTCAAGTTTGTGTTTTGATAGGTACAATGTCAGCATCTTTGGGGACTTATCTGAATATTTGAGAGGGTATAGTGTTAATATTGAATTTACATGATAATCCTTCAGTGAGCAAGTACTTTTCATTGTACCCTAGGACACATGCTCTTAGTTGGAGTTAAAAGAAAAGGACTTACTGTTTAGTGTAATGTAGGCTGGAGTCTGCCCTGAAGGGGCTGAACAGGGATTTGCATACTGCTGTATGTCCATACTAGGAATACTTGTGATGCTAGAGTTTCAAGAAGCATAAAAAATGGGAAATAATATGCATTTTAAGATGTGAGAATCCAGTGGATGCAAATAAAGGTAGTTGACAAAAGTTGTACTAGAACCACACAGTTCAGGAGAGCAGTTGCTTGTTACCAAGGCAGTAAGAAGATATCTTTCAGTTGGACCCTGGAAAGAAAAATCATAGTACTTTCTGAAGACTGAAAGTATTCGGAGACCCCTGGCTGGTGTGGCTCAGTTGGTTGGGCGTCGTTTGGCAGAGCGAATAGTAGTGCCATTTCGATTCCAGCTAGGGCAAATAAATGCCTGGGTTGCGGGTTCGGTGTTGGTGGGGGCGCTTCGAGAAGTAACCAATTGTTTCTCTCTTGCATCTATGTTTCTTTTCCTGTCTTTCTCCCTCCCTTCCCCTCTCTCTAAAAACAAACAAGCAAACAAATAAATGGGTAAATAAATAAATACTTTTTAAAAAAAATAAAGTATTCAGAGAATCTCTACTACCATGAAAAGAAGAAACCTCAATTGGCTTCTGGAATGACCCAACTAAGGATTTTTTTTCATAGCAAGGGGGCCATGTTGGACTGAAGGTATATAATGCAATAATGTCAAAGTGTAGAACAAGGATAATGATATTTAAATTGCATCTTTGGGACGTCAGGAAAGAATGCTTTGGAGTTTGAATGAACATATTATATACAAAATTGCAGGAATTCAAATGGATCTGAAAGATTGTTTGGATCAGTTCATTGAAGTTATTTTAAGGCCTCTCCGTGCTAGAAATGTTCACAAGTCCTCAGTGATGACCTGTGGAAAATGTTAGGATTGAAAGGGAGCTTAAGGATGATCTAGCCAAATGCGTTATTTTCTAGATGAGCAGAGTTGAGAGAAGGGTAGTGGAGTAGTAAAAAGTCTGCCTGGCCCAGAGCCTGAAACCTTAGTAGGTGGCTGAGCTTGGACTTGAATTGTCTTCTGAGTTTCCAAGGACATTCACTTTACAAACATTTTCTATTGCCTGTTGTGTGTGATACTATGGTAAAGGATTATAAAAAAGTCTCTGAGAAGATAAAATTAAAATGTATATGAACACACAAAAGTGGTAAGCCCTGGAAATTACTGCCAACTCAGAGTTAGAGCTGTCTTAAAAGGGATAGTAATGGAAGAAGCACAAGTGGGTACACAGAAAGGTTCACTTTCCATCAAATTCCTTGAGTGCCTTAAATCAGACTTCAAATGCATAAAACTACAGTGTAAATTTCTACTGTTTTCAATTATGCCTAGCTATTGTTGCCGTCTTTACAAATCCAAGAGGAATCATTTGCTTCTGAGATACATACCTATATACAAGTATTGTGCATATACCCCCCTGTTTTTAAACTTGTAATTTATGCCTGGGCGCTCTAATTGAAAAGGTTTCTACTATGATGGACTGTGTGGGATATTTAATTTTTCCCTCCAAGTTCAAGTCAGTAAATATAAGAATAAGTGGTGGCTGTAACTTGCAGGGGGAAAAAACTGACTATATAACTGGTTTTTATATTTTCACTGGTTGATGCGTTTTCCAAACAGACTTTAACTTTTAAGTCCCATGTGGCGTCACATTTATTCTGAGAAATTTAAAATGCCTATGGATTCACTTTTCTAAAGCATCCCAAAACCTGCAAAAGCAACCTTTTGTGCTTTGTTTAAAGCAACAGCTAGCAGAAATCCTGTCATCATTCAGTCCTGAGTGGCTTGTTACAAGATGCCTGGCAAGGGGTGGGGTGCAATTCTGCATAGGATATACATGTACATGTAACTGCAGTTGTTCTCGTAGCTGGAGATCTGAAGTAAATACAATATTTCCATTTGATGATGGTCATAAGGACAGGTGGAGAGGTAGTGAAAAGACTGTGTAGGCTTTGGCACCAGGCTGTGTAACCATGAGCTAATTTAACCTTCACCTCTGAGCCCCAAATCTCTCACCTATAAAACGGGAGTAAAATTAGCTGTTATTGTGGGTTCTAAGGATTAAGTTTTAAAAAGTAATAAGTATGATATTTGCTGCCTGAATACTTAAAAAGATTTATCTTTCCATGTGATTTTTCTTAGTCTCCCCTACATCAAAGTCACAATAACTAAGAGACTTAGTTAAAATGTGTGTTTTGCGTATTTTCAAGTCTGTCTTCAGACTGACAGGGAACCAACCTTGTTTCCTTAACTAATTCTTAGTCATGGGAAAAGGGTGTGTGTAGGGAATGTAGCATCCTGAAAAACGCAAACCTGTTGCTGTGTGGCAAGCTGTTAATGTTTAGGGACCGTCATTACTTATCCTGCTGGAAGAGCTGGGGGATGGGCTGCTTTGTGGGTGACAGATGTGCCCTGTGCTGCTGGCGGGCGCGTGCCGGCTCTATCCCTCTGCTCCCAGCACCAGGTGCAGGCATTGTTCTGGCTGGTCTCTCTTCATCCGGCCTCGTCTGTTACTCTGCTCTTTCTAGCTCATTGTTTCTGTAGGAAATTAGCATTAAAAACCCATCTGAAACCCCCATGTCCCTCAACTGCAGGTGACTGTTATTGGCCCCAGCTGCCACCCTTGCGCTTGATTACTTCCATATGGGTCTCTGCAAAGAAGTAGTAGCAATTTATTGATTTCCACCACAGCCCCCACCTCTATTACTCAAACTATAATACCCTGAAATCTATTAGACCCCCAATAGGCTGTATAGCTCAGTTGGCACTACAACTGTAATGAACGTTTTACAAGCAAAACTAATTACCTCTTTCTCCCCGTACCACCTCCTACCTAAATATTAAATGTAAAAAACCCAGAGTGTCATAAGTGGAATAGTAAATCTTTTAGATGTCTGGAGATAAATCTCTATCTGAGTAGTAAAGCTTTTAGACTTTGGATGGGCTTTTATGGAAAATTTTAGTCACTACTTTAAATATTTTATACCACACCCTTAACAGTCAAGCAGACTTGACCCAGAAGGCCCCCGGGGGTGGGGGTGGGGGACACACAATTTTTGGTCATTTGCTTTTCCATTTATTAAATTTAATCGAGCTGGGCAGTTGTTAGGAAAGGGACCTTGTTTAAAATGGTAATATTTGGTGGGAAAACTAGATCCAGTTAGAATTCGTAAAGTCCTTTAATTTTGCATTATTGTGTTGGTCACACAAATTGTCTCAGTTGACTTATTGGGATAAATACTACTAGGAGGTGGGTGTCCTAGAATTTTTTTCTTCCTTCATCAGTAAACAAATGAAGTGTTCTATTTTGGTTATTGGTCTAAACCAAGGTTGTAATCTCCAACAGGTTACCAGGCTTAGAACTTCAAGTTGAAATTGCTATTGGCTCCTGATGAGAATTTTAATGTGATCTTGACCAAGTCGCTGCTCCTGTCCATGAAGAGTGTCTGGTCCTAGTAGCCTTTAGAAGTGAGCAGCCCGGAAAATCACGCTGGAGGTAATTAACTACGATCTTCTGACTGCTGAGTTTAGCTGTGCAAACCAGTTTTAAGTTCTGAGTGTACAACATTTCAAATTAAGTTATTTAAATGAACAATTTGATTATGTTGAGCTTAGCTACATGGTGCATGTATCGTAAGTACAGCTACATGGTGCATGTATCGTAAGTACAATAATTATAGAACTTAATGCCATTTCTGTTAGGGAAATGTCCTTCTTTTTTCTTTTTCTTTCCCTTCTGGAATTTGGAATTTAAAAAGGTCCTAGAATTTGAAGAGTTCATGGCAGTCACATTTTACATGATCTCTCAGATGAAGGCAAGTCTCCAGGTAAAGCCATGTGGTTACGTTTAGATCGGGTTAGGATTTGTAGTTTCTGAAGAGTCTTGCAAGCTTTCTAATTCGCCCCCTCATTTAAGCAGTGGAGAAATGGAAAGTTAGGCCAGGAAAGGGGAGAGTTGAGATTTAAAACTGAGTCTTGTGACTAAAAATAAGTGCGCTCTCATTTGCAGTTTGGAGCTAGTAAAAGTTGGGACTGATTGTAAGCATGATGTGGCTGTGGCTGTTGATGTCTTGAGGTGTGTGTGCATGTGCTTTTAGCTTTTCTGGTGCTTGTGAAGAATAGGGTTTTCCTTTAGTGGTCTGTCTGACAAGAAGTACGGTTCTTCATTCTATCATGCTAGGCATGATGGAAACAAAGTTGAATAGGAAAAGGAGTTTGCATTCGAACGTGAGACTAATTTTCCATTCGGCCCCAGGAATGATGTGAGATGAACTGTCCCGTACCTTTCCTGAGGCTAATGCTATGATGAGACTCAGAGTGGTTGTGGTGGTGGTTGTTGTTGTTGTTTGAATGGGAATGGCAAAGCATTCTTCTCTTGCCCCGAGTGGAGAAGCATGGCAGAAGCCCGGGTGTGCTTTGATTGCCCAGATAACCATTGTGGTAGAGATTCTTCAACAGGGCTGGGCCTGGGGCGAGGTAGATGCGATACTGAGGTGAAAAATTTGAGGCACTCATTCCCTGGTCATCCCTACGTCTACATTTGAGCCCTAGGCACCTCACTTGCCTCATGTCCATCCCAGCCCTGCTCTTCAGCAGTGTCTAAAGTAGGAGAGGTCGGCAGGCTTGGTGTGACTGATCTAAAAATGTTATTTTCCATCTTTATTTTGGAGAGTGAGTAAGATTAAAGTGATTCCTTGTTTTTCCAGCCAAGGGAACCATCTCTAACACCTGATCTTTTAAAAGATCTTGTGTGCCCCCATCTGGGGACCTGGCTGGCATCCCAGGCATGTGCCCTGACTGAGAAATGAACCGGCGACCCTTTGGTTCACAGGCCAGCACTCAATCCCCTGAGCCAGACTAGCCGGGGCTTATTCTTAAGATTTTAACATGTACACTTAAGTCTAAAACGTTAGTGCACATACCTCCCCCTCCTTTTAAATAGTGATCTGAGAACACCTCAAAATCAGCTACTTTCCTTGTCAATATATTCTATCTAGGATTTTATTTCTACTTTGTGTTTTATTATACTCATCACACAGTTAACAATAATTACTGTTATTATTTTTATAACCAATATTAATGTGGGTTCACCAATATACATCAACTTATCTGCTCATATTTCATCTTTATTATAACTTTTCCTTCCATTAGGTTAATTTTCCTTCCTTTTAAAGTATTTCAGTTACTACTTCTGTTTTTTTCTTAAGAAAAAGGAAAGGAGGGAGAAATGTCCATGTTAAAAAATTGTTCTATAGCTCTGGCTGGTGTGGCTCAGTGAATTGAGTTCCAGCCTGTGAACCAAAGGGTTTCCAGTTTGATTCCCAGTCAAGGAACATGTCTGGGTTGCTGGCCAGGTCCCCAGTGGGGGCCACGTGAGAGTCAACCACACATTGACATTTCTCTTCCTCTCTTTCTCCTTCCCTTCTCCTCTCTCTAAAAATAAATAAATAATTTTTTAAGATAATGATTTTGTGTGTGTGAGAGAGAAAAAGAGAAACATGTATCTGTTGTTCCACTTAATGATGTATTCATTGGTTGGTTCTTGTATCTGCCCTCACTGGGCATCAAACCCAAAACCTTGGCATATCAGGAGGACACTCTACCCAGTTGAGCTACCTGACCAGGGCTGTTACTACTGTTACTAGTTCTTAGAGAAACAGTCTGTGAATGGTAAACTCTTTGTATTAGTCAGAAAAGAATTTTTTTCTACTCTTACTTGAATGATGATTAACTGAGGTTAGAGGTTAAAGGCTGATAGTTATTTTCCATGAGCCATTGGGAGTGGTGATTTCTATCGTTCTGGAGATGTGAAGGCTTCCAATTTGTGGTGCTCAGCTCTTACTTTACTCCAAAAATTCTTGTCTGTGATATCTTTGAATAGTGTCTCTTACCCATTTGCTCTCATTTGCTCTGTTATCTTTTTAGAATTTGTGTTAGATTTGTTTTGGACCCTCTTCCGCTGCTCCCCATGTTTCTTATCCTTTCTTTTTTATTTTTTACATTATGACTTTGTACTGCATTCTAGATGATTTGCTCAGCTCTATCTTCTAATAATCCTTTATTTTTTAAACTGTGTGACATGCTCTTCAAAATGTCTGCTGGTATTTCTTTTCTACAAATTTTATTTAATTCCTTTACAAATATGCATTAAGAAAGCGTGGGTCCTGTTCTTACTATTTTTAAAAATCTCCTTAATCACTTTCTTAAAGTTAGATTGAGGTAGACTTTGTATACAGTAACATTCACCCTGTTAGATATATAATTTTATGAATTCTGACAGTGTAGTCATGTAGCCACCACCAATCAGAGTATAGAGAACATATCCATCGCCCCCTTGTGCCCCTTGTAGTCAGTCCCCATGCATAATGCACTTTGAAATTCATCCATGTTGTTGTATTCATCAGTAGTTTGTTTTTATGGCTGAGGGTTCTCCATTTCTTAGGAGATCCCCTCAGTTTTCTTCCCCCCTGCAAAAAGCTTTATTGTTCTCATTTGGTCCAGTGCATGGGAGAGGGCTCAGGGTGGTTCAAAGGATACCTAGTGGTTTCAGGGAGAGTCTTAGGCTAAAGCCAGACACCAGGGGAATGCAGAAGGGTCCCTCAAAGACTTCTGGTCTCCAAAGGTTCCTAGTCAGCTTGAGGGTGAGCCTTTTGAAGAGGTACTCACCCAGACCCGCCAGGGAGCTGGCCAGCCTGTGGTGGTTAGTCAGATGGTCACACATCTTCTTGAGTTTTACCTGCTCGTGCAGGGGGAAGTCATTCTCCAGGAAGTCACAGAGATGAGGGTCTGTTCAGGTAGAATCCCGGGCATACATATCCAAAAGGGCCTGGTTCAGATTCTTTTCCATGGCATCCTGAGTTTATCCCACTCATCTTGGGCTTCAGTGTGTCCTGAAAGAGAATGCAGTCACTGTACTGGTTTTGCATCTTTAAGAGACACTGGCACCCTTGCATTTCTCCTGGGCCAACTCACTGAAGAAGTGGTCTACACCCTCCAGAGCCACATTTTCGTAGTCAAAATGCCCAGAGAGAGGTAGGTATAGGAGGCCCACAGATGCAGGTTGACCAGGTGTTTGACAGCAGCCTCCACCTCGGTGGAATAATTCTGACAAATTTGGGAGCTCATAGTTGTTCAGCAGTAAGGAGTTAAGGTCAGAAAACTGTGTTGCCTGATCTTGGAGGCTGAGGATGTCCTGAAGGTGGTGACTGGAAAAGAGGTTGGAGGGTGCTCGGAGGCTGGAAGAATGGGGCGTCCCTGGGTCTGTTTGTTTGTCCAAACACTGTTTTGAAGCAATGAGACAGCTCGGGAGACTGCCAAGGGCACTCAACCCCTCAGTTTCGCTTTTCCATATGAATTTTATTTTATTTTATATTTAAAAATGCATTTATTTATTTCCACCTCATTTCTATACCACTGTTGCTTTCTTTTACCTGGATTACCACAAAATCCTGTTCACTGACCTATCTACTTTTTATTTTTTCCCACTGTTCCATCATTCTTGTGGAACATGGTGATCTTTCTAGAAACAAACAAATTTTGTCACTCTGCAAAAATCTCTCAAAGAGTTTTTTTTGTTGTTGTCTCTCTTAGACTAAAATCTAAGTTTAGAAGGAATTAAAATCTTTTTCCTATCTGTTTCCTATCAGCTGTCACGGCAACTAGTATTTCCCCACCTGTTTTCATTGCTCTCAACCCTAAACAGTATGTAAATTCCCTGAGGGATCCTGTCTGTATTTGTTATTATTGAATATGTAGCAACTAGCCTGGTTTTTGTTCCATGGTAGTAGGTACTTAATAAATGTTTGTTGCAGTTTTTGGTAGAACTGTTTCTAAGATGTGTTGAATTAAAGTGATCTCCTGGGCGGCTGCCACCTTTTTTCTGTCTCTGCTGGTGATTGGGATTAAACAGTTCTGGAGGCTAGGAAGTCCAAGATCAAGGTCCTGGTAAATTCCGTGTTTGGTGAGAGCCCATTCTCTGGTTAATAGATGGCTGTATTTTCAGTGTGTTCTCCATATGAATTTTAGATTAAAGTTTGTAGATTAGATAGTGGTACAGCATTAACATTAATTATTTTGGTAATTGTACTGTGCTTATGTAAGTGAATATCCTATCTCTTAGCAGTTACATACTGAAATATTTAAAGGTAAGGAGGAACTAGCTTACCTTCAAGGGGTTTAGACAAAAGAAGAGGCAGGTAGGTAGAGTGGCTGGGTAGATAGATAGATAGATAGATAGATAGATAGATAGATAGATAGATAATGATAAAAGAGGTCAGTTAATCAGTGGATTTGGGTGAATGGTATCAAGGGAGTTCTTAATACTGTTTTTCCACTGAGATTTTTTTTTTTTAATGTTTTTAAGTTAGGGTAATAGAAATACAGTACTGAGCAAAAGATTCCATTAACAAATAAAGAGGGTATGACAGTGAGTGATCAATTTAGGCTGTCTGAAGCAGTAAACAGAGCTGTTGTCTGAATGACAAGTAGCCTAGGAGAGATATCAGATGGAAGAATATTACAGACAGAGAAAAGCAGTGCAAACGTTACATGGTAGTAATGAACCTGATGTGTTCAATGAACAGAAAAACGGACGCTGTAGTTATAATGTATTAGGGAAAAGAAGATAGAGAGGAAGAGAGATAGTAGATAGCTTCTGTAGAGCTTTGTAAGCCAAAGTGAGGAATTGGGATTTTATTCTGAGTGATGAGTAAGCATTGAAGAGTTATTAGTGGGATAGTAATGTGATATGATTCATATTTTATAAAGATCACTCTTCTTGTGGCATAGAGAGAAAATTGTGTGGGGGCAAAGCTGAAAGCAGCAAGACCAGAAGTAAAAAATAATGAGTTTGGAGTAGATTTGTGGCAGAAGATGGAGAAGAGATGATTTGGTATGTTTTTCAAGGTAGGTTGGGTTTTCTGATCGTGATGGATTGAATGTTGAGATTGGGAGAAAACTGCTTTCAAATAATTGTTACATCTGCCCTCATTGTTGTTCATCCATTCATTTAAATATTTATTAAGTCCCACTATGTGCCAGGCACTGTTCTAGGCATTGAAACTATGTCAGTGAATAAAACAAAGACCCTACCTTAAATTCTTCTGAGAGAGACAAATAGTAAAGATGATTAATAAGTAATATATATGTAGACTAGATTTATATGTTTTTTATGTATTTAAAATGTTTGGTAATATGTTACAAAAATGGGAAATGCTAAAGAGAAAGGGAGACAATTTAAGATCCACGTCCAACTGAGGAAGGCATACGAAGGGTATTTAGGGAGAACCTCCCCTGAGAAGGTGCTGGTTTTGAGCGTGCGAGGAGATGATGGGTATAAAAGGCTTGAGTACTGTTTGTGTGGCACATTGTGCCTCTCACCTTTTAAGTGTGTATTATGACAAAGATTGAGGATGAAAGGTCCATGTGGGGTATGATTTTGACTCTAGCTGTGATGTTGCATTCATCTTTTTTGAACATAAGCAAGAAATCACCACAATGAGAGGCTAAAGAATTTTGAGTAAAGTTTAAAGAAATACAGGTCTTAATGAGGCATGGAAAGTTGCAGGTGAAACATTCATATATTGTAGGGGATTAATTTAGTGACAAAAACACTCTTCTCTAAAAGCAGTTTGCAAGGTCTTTTTAGTCTTTCTACTTTAACATTCATCTGTATCCAAATGGGTTTTGAGGTGGCCTACAGTAAAAGACATTTTAAAAACAGCCCTTAAAATCAGCAGAAGATTAAGACCCAAGGAATTTGGAGAAGGATCCTAAGTGGAATGAAGTTGCTGCCACTCAGCCGTGCACTGACCTTTTAGATAAAACAAAAGGAAAAACTTTGGGTTTTTACCTTGTTATCACCTGGTTAGAGAACACATACCTGAAAGAGTCTCTTATTCTAGCATAATGAATCAGGAAAAGTGCTCCCATGGAGAGGTGATAACCAGGCCAGTTCTCCACCTGTGAGTAAACGTTAGCCGGGAAGAGATGGAGAGGAGTCCCAGTAAAGCATGAGGTCAAAGTGGAGGGTAATGAGACTGGACAGGTAGTGAATGTCTAGGTTGTAGACTGTATTCTACCTTCCAGTTTTGTTGTTATTGCTTTGTTTGTTTTTTAAACAGGGAAATGTGACTTGGCATTTGGGCAAAAGGAGAATTTCAAGGGGGCAAGCAGAGTCAGGGAGACCATTTTGAGATGATGACTGTAGTAAGGGCAAGAAATGAAGGTCTGAACTTTGTCCGTTGAGGACTTGAACTTGGGGTGGCAGTGGGTGGAGGGAAGTGAGGGCGCGGTGGGAGGTGATACAAAGTTATGATTGGTTACTTTAAAATAAAAAGGAAAATGAAAAGAATGAGCTGATCAGTTGTTCTTAATGCAGCCTATAAGGGTTTGTGCATTCAACAGGAGGTTTAAAAATGGTACATAAACTTGGGTGCTGTATGTGTCTCATTAGACATCTGGTGAAATAATTTCTAAAATATTTCTAGCAACTTTATTTTCATTTCTATCTGCAGAATCAAAAAGTAAATTCTGGGGTTCTTTTTGACTAAATTAGCAGACCATATGGTGTTTGCACAGGCTGACTGCTATGGGAGGTGGCGGTGTTATTTTTCTCTTTCAGGATGTGATGCTTCTTTACCTGATGCCAGTGTTCTGAAACCTTTGTTTTCCAGGGAACAGTATGTGAAGCAGTTATTCTGCTCATTGTATTCTTTTCTTGATACCTCAGGTGATGTCACCATTAGTATAGTGTTTGATCCTACTTTCCTATTAGTTTAGTATTTTAAAATAAGTTTTCGCTACAGGTTTACATAGTACTTTCCAACCTTTTCACATCATAGCAAACAGAGAAATTGGTAAGTTCTGATTGGCCATCCCAGGCTGAGGAAATCAATAATCTCAGTACATTCATAGTATTCACACTTCTCTGGTGTTCCTTAGACACAGCTTGAGAAGTTCTTCACAGAAAAGGTTAAGAAATCCTTCTGCATTGCAATTTAGTTAGTTAACTCGCATTAGGAAAGAGTCTAAACTCTTAGTCTTTCCTATGTATCAGATATACTAACTAGGTAGATGCTCTGGCTACAAAATTTGAAGAGCTCAAGGAACTCACTTGGGCTAATGGAGGAAGGCCCAGAAACAAATTACAGGTGGTACAATGTGACAGATGATATTGCACAGATGTTTATAAGGGACTCTGAGTGCAGGTAAATGGGAGAGTCTCATTCTGTCAAGGTTCGATTAAGTGCCTGGGAGGGCTAATGAGTAGATGAGGTTTGGGTTAGACCTTCAAGTAGGAGTTTCCAAAGTGCCTACAACAGGGAAGGCAGGACAGTTTAGGGTGAGGGCACAGCTTGCTTTATAGGCTTTAGGCCTCTTTAATTTCTGTCGGAGGCCTCCTCATCATATAATAAGTAGGTATTGGAACTTAGAAGTTCGCTCTGATGGCAGACATGGTTATTTGCCCTGCCAAAGTGCCCATCTACATTCCATTTATGTTGTTTGGATTCAGTCCCCACTCTAATATAGTCTTATATTTGCATTGTGCTTTTAATTTTCAAAGCTTTTTATCCTCATAATAGCCCCCCAGGGATAAGAAATAAAAACCAGGTGGTAGTATTTCTATTTTTATGGAGAAAACTGAGACATCATTGTATCAGCATTTTTCCCACTCAGAGTTTTCCATTGAGAGGCAAGAATATAGCAACTTGAAGAGAAATCTCTATAATGACTATCTGTTCCCAGATTAGGTCTTTTTCCTCTGTTTGATTGCAAAGGGTGCTGCTCAGCAGGAAGATCCTCTGTCCGTCCTCTGGTGACAGCAGCGATTTTCACCCTTTTTCATCTCATGGCACACATTAAACTAATTACTAAGATTCTCTGCCACACCAAAACATGTATGTATTTTTTGCTGATCTTACAAAAAATAGATATAATTGTGATTCGTTCACAACAGACTACTGCTGTGTGGCTGTTGTCATTTTTTCATTTGATAATATAAAGGAAAAGAGGTCAGTGCCCTTGACTAAATAATCAGGTATTGCATATTTTAAAAATTCTCGCGGCACACCGGTTGGAAATTGCTGGGTTACAGCCATAGTGCTGACTGATGAGGCAGTGACCTGGAGGGAGCTAGCAAGGCAGACAGCATGGTTGCTGATCACAGAGCTAACAGCCCGACATCTGCAAGCTGCAGCCTTTTGCTACAGCATATTCGTATTTCTGCTCACACTTGTGAAGAATCCCAGGGCTTGGAGGAATAATGCAAGTTAAACCATTCTAAGCTTAAAATGCACTCTATCTCTGGGACTTATATTGTGTATTGAGTGGAGTTTTCCATGAGATCCTATATTGGTACTTTTCCCAGTTCATTTATTACCATGTTTATTCCATTTCCCCTAGACCAATTTTAGTTGAATGCCAAAATAAGATTGCACTATCTTAACAGATGAATTGAGTAGGTGCTAATCGCGTCACTGAGATGTGTGCCAAAGAGACTATTTTCTAGCTGGTTTTGATCTGCCTCTATCCTTCAGCCTCTCTTGGAAAACAGTAAAATACCTGGTTATGTTTTCAGGGTATTGTTATTAAAGTAGTCTTTTCAGTGAACCATGACAGCTGTTTACCCTTTATATTTGAATCTATACATAGTATTTACTTGTTTTTCTAAAGGAACCTGGATTTTTGGAGGTAAGGAAGAAAACTTTTTGGATTATTAAGTTTGAGGCACCATACTGGGAAGAAAAGGATGATCTTGATGTGGAGCCAACATTTGCAAACCATGGTTTATTTTTTTCTTACTCCTCAATCCTATTCATTTGACACAATGAGCCTGCTTTGTCAGAAAGCCTCTCTTACTGCCTGTTGAGGACATAAGTGGGTTCCTACATAATAGCGTCTACTTGTCAGTCTTCTAACTTTCCCCGGGCCCAGTTAAACTGTAGACTTTTTACATGTACATTTGTGAAGAAAGACATGAACTACAAAAGAATAGGAAGTGTCTCTGCACTATGATCAGTGTTTGTATCTTTTATTAAATTCTTGGTCACAACTGTACAAATTTCATAAAATAATTCACTCTTTCAGCATCTTTCAATTTAGATTCCTTTTGCTATAGTTATGGGCACTGGAGTCCAGCAGAGCTGTCACCTCATTCTAGCTATATGACCTCGGGCATAATTTAACTTCCCCAAGCCTTAGTTTCTGGTTGAGTAAAGTAGTGATATCTCACACCGTTGTCTTGGTGTAAGAGTGCTTAGCACCATTTGTTTCATACAATACATAAATGTTATAATTTACAAATGAATAAATGGAAGTGGAGAGTATTGGTAGCTATTATGATACTTGCTTCCTGACTTACCCTTCTCAGCAAGCAAGTCTTGCCCAATTCAAATCCTAAATACATTGGAAACCTGCTTCATCATCAGCATGGATTAAGAAAGGTGTATAGTGCTTGTAGAAAGGCTTTTAAATCAGTTTTCCTTTGTTATCAATTGGTCCCTTTTTAGTCATCATTAGATTTAATGGCTGCATAATACAAATAACATTAAAACATCACAATACAAGAATAATGCAAGCAGTTGCAGAAACAACAATATGAGACCAAAAGTAAACGGCCTCCCAACCCAACCCCACCTTCTCCCTTTACAGCTGACTACTTTGGTGTTTATATGTCTAATTCAAAATCTTTCTACATCTCTCAAATTCTGTAATGTTTTCTAACGGAGATTATGTGATTGGATTGGTTCTTACTGAGTATTAATTTTCTTGGGAGTTTTTTTTTTCTTTTATTAATTCTAGAGAGAGGGGAGAGGAAGGAGAAAGAGGGAGAGAAGCATTGATGTAAGAAACATGGGTCAGTTTCCTCTCCTAAGCACTCTGACCAGGAGCTGAACCTGCAACCCAGGGCATGTGCCCGACAGGGAATCAAACCTTCGACCTTCCAATTTGCAGGACAACACCCAACCAACTAACCCACACTCGCCAGGGTGGGAGTGTTAATTTTTAAAAAATAGACCCCAGAAAAGTGGTAAAGAGTTGAGAAGGCAAGGCTGTGAAAAAAGAAAGATTAGAACCTAGTTGAATATGGAAATGAGATCATTCCTATTTATTTATAAAAAGAACTATAACAAGGTATTTTATTAAGTGAATTCTGCTCACACCAATTTGCGTCCACTTTTCCTTTGAGCTTTTAGCGCTTTCTTCACACTGCAAAGTTGTGGAGATGCTGTACTCTGTGTTGTCCCTTGAGGCTGGCACAGCAACCCTCTGCTTGCAATGCCTACAGCTATCATCCAGAAGGGCCAAATACATGGCATTGTAGTGAATTTCCAGATGTCATTCTATTTGGATGACTTGGAGCTTAAGAAGGATATTTGCTCTTGAATAGGAGCAAAATTGTTACTTTGGCATAAGGCCCACCCTGGCACCATTCCCACATCTGTTATTGATTAGATGTGAATGCTGGTCAGTCAGGATGCAGGAGTGTTGGTCTGATTATCCAGCTCAGCCTTCAGGATAAAATACGGCAAGATGAAGGACCACATAAACTGGTTGCACAGACGATCCAAAAGAAGACCCTTTCATAGCTGTAGTACAGAGTAACGTCATGTACTGAGAACATAACATCTACATGCGAAACTGCCCTTAGAGTGCGGCAGTGGCATAAGTGGTAGAAGCCTTTTGTGCTGATTTTTAAAAATATGTATAATTAATGTAAAATAAAATGCATAGATACTTTGTTTAAACCAATGCATTTTCATAGTTGTCTACTCTTTTGTAAACAAAGTCTTGAACAAAATTTGGAATACTTAAATTTACCGGAAAATTCCTACTTAACCTCCTGCAACCAATATCTCATTTCTCCCCTTGTATTTCTATTTCATGTAAATGGAATCATGCAGTGTGTGTTCTTTAGTGTCTGGCTTTTGTGTTTCCAAGTTTTATACATGTAATTGCATGAATCATTCCTTTGTAATGTTGTAGTATTCCACTGTATAGATATAACTTAGTTTATCACCTGTTGATGGGCATTTGGGTTATTTCCAGTTTTCAGTTGTTATGAATAAGACTACTGTAAACATTCCTATAGTTTTTGTGAACATGTTTTAATTTCTCTTGGGATGGGATTATTCAGTCACTGGGTAAATAAATATACGTCTAAGTGTTCACGGTTCCCACACAGTCCAAAGTGGTTGTACCATTTTATACTCACCAGCAGTGTATTGAGAGTTCCACGTGCCCCATATCTCCTTAACATGATCAATCTTTTTTATTTATTTTATTTTTTTACATTAATCTGTTTCTCTTCAACAATCTCTCTTCATATCTCATTTTCAAAAATTAGGTTATTTGTGTTTTTATTATTGATTTGTCAGGGTTCTATTTACATTTGAGATTTGAGGTCTTTGTTAGATTTATGAGCTGTGATAATTTTTTTTAACTGAGACCCATCTGTCCATTTGCTTTTTCATTTGATTTAATCTTTACTGTATTTTTTTCCAAGTCCATTTTCTCAATGGTGTCTTTTGGTGTGCAGAAAACCTTAATTTTCATAAAGTCTGATTTAGCAATTAAAAAAATTTTCTACTGCTTTTCTGGGTAAAGAATTCTTTGTTTGACATGAGGTCATGAAGGTATTATCCTGTTCTTTTTGTAGGAACTTCCTGATTCTAGGTTTCAGTCTGTGATCCATCTTGAATTAGTTTTTGTGGAAGGAGGGACATAGGGTTAACTTTTTTCACTTGAATATTCAGTTCCAGCAATAGTTGCTAAAAAGGTTTTTTTCTTTCCCACCTTGATTGATGTGGTTCAGTTGGTTGGGCAGCGATCGGCAAAGCAAGGGGTTGCTGGTTCAATTCCCGGCCAGGGCAGATGGCTAGGTTGCGGATTTGGTCTCTGATCAGGACATGTAGGAAGGGCAACGGATCAATGTCTCTCTCTCTCACATTGATGTTTCTCCCTCCCCTTCCCTCTGATATAAAAATAAGTAAAATCTTTTAATCTTTTTAAAAGATTTTATTTATTTATATTTAGAGAGAGGGGAAGGAAGGGAGAAGGAAAGGAAGAGATACATGAATGTGTGGTTGCCTCTTGAGCACCCCCTACTGGGGACCTGGCCCACAACTCAGGCATGTGCCCTGACTGGGAAGCAAACTGATGACCCTTTGGTTCACAGGCCAGTGCTCAGTCCACTGAGCCACACCAGCCAGGGCAGTAAGTAAAATCTTTAAAAAATTTAAAAGCAAAAAGATGTTCTTTCTCGATTGGGTTGATTTCACATTTTTACTAAAAATCACTTGCCATTGAGTAGTGTGTCTTTTAACCCTGTTCTTTCTTAAGATTTTGATTATTCTGTATCTTATCATTATCATAAGTTCTTTTTTAATTCAAATCATATTTTATTGTTTATGCTATTACAGTTGTCCCAGTTTTTCTCCCTTTGCTCCCCTCCACTCAGACCCTCCCACTCCTTCTGGCAATCCCCTCACTATTGTCAGTGTCCATGGGTCATACATATGTATATATTCTTTGGCTACGATATTTCTGGTGCTGTACTTTACATCCCTATAACTATTCTGTGACAATCAATTTATACTTCTTAATCCCTTTACCTTTTTCACCCATCCCCCCAACCCCTCTCCTATCTGACAACCATCAGAATGTCTATATCTATGATTCTGTTTCTGATCTGCTTGTTTATTTTGTTTTTTAGAGTCAGTTATTGATAGATATTTATTTATTGCCATTTTATTCATATTTTTTATCTTCTTAAAGAAGAACCTTTAACATTTCATTTAATACTGGTTTGGTGATGATGAACCCCTTTAGCTTTTTCTTGTCTGGGAAGCTCTTTACCTGTCCTTCAATTCTAAATGATGTCTTTGCTGGGTAGAGCATTCTTGGCTGTAGGTCCCTGCTTTTCATGACTTTGAATATTTCTTGCCAGACTCTTCTAACCTGCAGAGTTTCTTTTGAGAAATCAGCTGCCAGTCTTATGGGAGCTCCCTTGTAGGTAACTGCTTTTTCTCTGCTGCTTTTAAGATTCTTTCTTTGTCTTTAATGTTTGGCATTTTAATTATGATGTATCTTGGTGTGGGCCTCTGGGTTCATCATGTTTGGAACTCTGCACTTTCTGGACTTGTATATCTGTTTCCTTCACCAAGTTAGGAAAGGTTTCTGTCATTATTAGTTCAAATAGGTTTTCAATTTCTTGCTCTGTCTCTTCTCCTTCTGGCACCCCTATGATGCATATGTTGGTGTGCTTGAAGTTGTCTCAGTGGCTCCTTACGCTATACTCATTTTTAAAACTTTTTTTCTTCTTGTTTTGATTTGAGTGTTTTTTGTTTCATTATATTTTAAATTGCGGATTTGATTCTCTGCTTTATCCACTCTACTGTTGATACCCTGTAAATTGTTCTTCATTTCTGACTAGATCTTTTTCATGATTTCCATGCCCTTGATTATGCTGTTGAAGTTCTCACTGAATTCACTGAGCATCCTTATAACCAGTGTTTTTAACTCTGCATCTAGTAGATTGTCTCCATTATGTTTAGTTCTTTTTCTGGAGTTTTGTTCTGTTCTTTCATTTGGGACATGTTTATTTGTCCCCACATTTTGGCAGCCTCCCTGTGTTTGTTTCTATATATTAGGTAGAGCTGCTACGAACCCCTGGCTTGGAAGAGTTGCCTAATGTACTAAGAATCCTATAGAGTCCAGGGGCATAGCTTCCTCCATCAACCAAGCTGGGTACTCAAAGTGTGCCCACACTGTGAGCTGTGTACATCCTCCTCTTACAGTTGAGCCTTGATTGCTGTTGGCAGGTCTGTGGGAGGGATTTACGCAGACTGATCAGCTGTGCAGGGGCCCACTCCATAGAGCAAGGCTTTAATAGGGCCCTGGGGCTCGGCTCACTTGAGTTCACTCCTTGAGTGTGTCATTTGTCAAAATGATTGGGTGGTAGTGCTCCATCGTGGTCCATAGCTGTCCACTGGGTGCACAGGCTCTGGGGCCTCCCAGGAGGTGCAAGTCAAGGTCAGCCACCACCTATGTTCTGACTGGGGCCACCTGGACTAAGCTACAAAGTGATCTGCAGTTGGCTGCTACTAGTGCTGGTTTGGGAGGTGCCTAGATGAGTCTAAGCTGTGAACCAAAGCCACCTGCTGCTAGTGCTGGGCCTGGGCCCACTTAGCAATAGGCCTGGGCCATGCTGAGGCCAGATGATGTTTGTTTGAGAAAATTTAGGAAAATCTAAAGCATGAGCCAAGATAAGCCATTCATAGGGAAAAGCCACTGGTAACAGTTTGAGTTGGCCTGAAAGTGGGGTGGAATGGGTCCTCAAAGAATCACTAGAGTGGGGCAAACTGTAAGTTAGGTTGACAGAGTCTCAGTAATGGCACTCCCTCTGCCCATTCTACTAGGGGAAAGGCTCAGAAAAGGAACAATGGCCTCTGCCAGCACTTCTGCCCAGGAGACAGCTGTCCCCCAGCTCTCGCCCTGATGCTAGATGCTTCCATTCCTCCCAGTATGTCTCTGGTGCCTTTCAATCTGCTGCTTTGATGCTGGAGCTCAGAGGGAATGAGTTTGAGTAAATTTGTACATGGGCCCGTTAAGAGGAACTGCCTGGGACTCTAGCAGTTTGTCTTCCACAGCCTCATCTCCTCTGGTTTTTACAACCAGAGGTTACAGGGATTTATTTTCCTAGCACTGGAACCCTGGGCTGGGGGGCCTGGTGGAGGGTTGAACCCCTTGCCCTGAGATATCCCTCCCAATTTTTAGCCACTTTATGTGTTACAGGACCAGCCCCATCCCGTTCTATGTCTCCTTACCTCCTACCAGTGTTGATGTGGTTTTTTTCTTTTAATTATAGATTTATAGGACTTTCATTCAGCTCTACTTCTGGCAGTTCTGAATAATAGTTGTTCAATAGTTTATTGTCATCATAAATAACTTCTTAGTGTCTATCTCTCTTGTCCATTTGTTTTTAAGCAGAGATATTGCTGCATTTCTAAAATTTTTACAAAATTTGAAATATATATTTAATGTAGATTTATTAACAGTTGCAGAGTAGCCCTGGCTGGTGTGGCTCAGTGGATTGAACACCGGCTCACAAACTAGAGGGTCACAGGTTCAATTCCCAGTCACAGCACATGCCTGGGTTGCGGGCCAAGTCCTTGGTAGGGGTCATAAAAGAGGCAACCACACATTGATGTTTCTCTCCCTCTCTTTCTCCCTCCGTTTCCCTTGCTCTAAAAATGATTAAATATTTTTTAAAAAATAAAAGTTTCAGAGTAATAGTAGTACACTGTATAATTTCTCTTTTATGTTTAAAATAAAGTATATATATGTAAAGCTACGGAATAAATTACTTTAAAATAGAAGAGTGCTTTGGGTTATCTCCCATTAAAAGCAAAGCCAACGTTTACCTTTTTTTTTAATTTGGATTTAAGTTGAATTTCTAGTCCTAATTTCCCATCCTGATTTTTTTTTAACCTAGTATTCTTAGTACTAGGAAAACATGGTCATTTTGTATAACTCACGAAGAAATACCTAATAGATGACTTAAACAAAAACCAAATTTTTATTCTTAGAGGGGAGGAGAGGGAGAAAAACACTGATGTGTGAGAGAAACATTGATCTGTTGCCCTCGCACACACCCCAACTGGGGACTGGCTGCAGTCCAGGTGTGCGCCCCAACAAGGAATTGAACCAGCGAGTCTTAAGTTTGCAGGATGATGCCCAACCAACTGAGCTACACTGGTCGGGGCAACTTAAACATTTTTTAAAAATTAAATAAGAATCGAGTGTGTCTATGTTTTGGCCACTGGAGTTGGCACCTTCAATACAGCAGAGATAGACATGGCCCCAACTCTCAAGGAACTTAATAACACAAGAGATAGAGGCCGTTCTCTTCTGAAACAAAAATTAACAAATTACTGCATTTGGGGTCTTATGTTAACAGGAAAGTTTTTGATGTTCTTCATTATGCAGCAGCCGATAGAGTGTCAAAAATATCACCCAAGAAAATGATATTTCTTACCATTTGGGTAAGACTCATCTGCAGCATACAGATAACATTGCTGTTTTTTGTTTTGTTCTTTAATAAAATATGTTCTGAAGCCATACTATACAGCACGAACATTGGAATGAGTGGGGATGTATAGTTATGGTTTTCTCTGTTGTTCACGTAGGTTTTAAGTATTTCTCACCTCATAAAAATTTCTTTGCAAAGATTTGTTTTATATCTGTGATTGGTATTGTAACTCAGGTTCTTTATTTTCTGTTTTGTTTTAATCCAGAGGAAGCAGAGGTGTTAGCCTGTGTTTTAAAACTCACATTTGGTAGTGGCACAAACAGCTGTCACACTGAATAATTGTCAAGTCATTGTGAGGGTTTCTGTTGCTCACTAATCTGTAGGTATAAATCTGGGTTTTAACTACATGTGATTGGTAAAAATTAGTTCTTGGGAGAGTTTATGCTGTGTAGGCCATCTGTTCCCTCTTCTCAAACACAGAATGAAAAGTTAGCCTTAAAATTTGCAAGCCAATGAACTAAGATGTTAAGATGTATATTAAGAAGGTAGACTGAGTGAATTCTGTAGAGTTCAACATATACAAATCCCTCTGTATACAGACACTCCTGGATTTTGGTTGCAAACGCATTAGTGTATGTGGAAATAGTCTTCATTTGGTGGAAAGGGGTCTTCATTCCTGATTCTCAGTTGTAGCCATGAAACATCACAGCATCATAGATGATAATACAATATGATTTGTTGGTCTTTATAAGATGGAGCAAAATCTTTTGTGTGTGTCTCCACTACCAGTCTACTGGGGTAGCCCTTCTTTAACTCTTATCGCCCAGGGGTACCATGAACTCTTAAGGGTTGGAATTGCAGCTTAACCTTTGTGTTCTGAGCACCGAGTGCTTGGGTCGTGTTAGCCTTTTCAGTGATGACTGATTGAAAAAAATGAATCAGCATAGCAACTTCTTGCTTTAGGAATGACCACTGCCTTTTATTAAAAACCAACATAATTTTTCCACATTTCCTTCCAATTTTTAGCCTATAAATGTGTATCTCTATCCATGAATATATTATAGCCTGCTCTTTCTCTTTACATAATTATATTAGGACCTTTTCTGTGTTGTTGTTATATCGTTATTTCAGTGGAAAAGTAGACCCAGAATGTACATTGTTTTGCCACATATTATTTACATTAGATTGTGTTGCCATCTACCAGTTCTTTATACTGTACAAGATCATTATTGCACTAAATTGAGAATTACTTCTTTCGGTTTAGTAATCACTCTGAAGGTGTTCTATGAACATGGTAATGGGCCTCTCCATAGGGCCACAGCCCAAGTGCCATGACTTTGTCTAGGTATTATTTTCTTTGGTCAGACTAACTATATGGCTCTCTAGTTTAAAGTTCTTCAACTAATTGTAGACCTTTTTGGGGAAGATGTAGTTGTTTTTATGAACCAATAATTTGAATATAATATTTGATAAGGTTTTAGGTTATTTCTGAGTTGAATATGTTTATATGAAAAGTCATAGTATTTTATATTAAGTAAATCATATATAGCAAATATTTTCAATAACTTTGTTTCTAAAAAGTATAAAATTACATATAGATGAGAGTGAGTGATTTGTTGAATTTAAATTATAAATCATAGAGTGATGTTGGTTGGACATATTTAAGGACTGCCAGTGTGTGCTCGTTTGGATTTAAGTGATGATCAAGTCTCTACCAGCAGTGCATTTGGAAATCATTTCTGCAGATGTATTCTTTCTGCAGGGAGGTCTGCTGTGTAGTATGCATTCATTTTCAGCACTTTCATACCCAGAAGACAGTTTCTCAAAATTGGAAGCCCTTTCCTCTGTACCCGCCTCTTAAACCAGCCATGCCTTGCGTTTAACTGTGGAGTGCTGTTCCTGTTCTTGATTGCATATTCTCATCTTTGTTATTAGGCTTAAGGGACATTTTGGGGGCTAGAAGATTTCTCCCTTAGCCCATTAGGTAAATTCTAGCCAGCTTCTTCAGCTGGCTTCTTGGTAGGAACAATAATGGTAGTAATAACAGTAATAGTGGACGATCATGATGGTGGTGATGGTATGTTTTTTAAAAATGATTTGCAGTTTAGAACAGGATTATTAACTTTGTTTCCTGATGACAAAATATGTTGGAAAGAGGCAAACTTAAGTGCCTCTTTTATAGTAAACCAGTATTTTAGGTGTGCTTGTTTGTTTAAACATTCACTATATACTAAAAATGATAATCTTTAAACTCACAATGAGGTTTTGACAAATTAACTGATGTGTCTTTGGTCATACAACCAAGTTGTTGGGATTGTAACCTAGGGCAGTGGGTCTAAATTAAGAGAGTGTTTTTACCCATCTGTGCTGTGCAGGTGGAGGAGAACTGGCATCTGGGACTTTTGACCTCCTTCCTTCCTTCCTCCCTTCCTTATTTATTTATTTTTAGAGAGGGGAAGGGAGGAGGACAAAGCAGGAGAGAAACATCAGTGTGTGCTTGCCTCTCGCACGCCCCCTACTGGGGACCAGGCCCGCAACCCAGGCATGTGCCCTGACTGAGAATGGAACTGGCGACCCTTTGGTTCACAGGCCAGTGCTCAATCCACTGAGCCACACCAGCCAGTGTTAGGACTTAATGACTTTCAAATATTGGTTTTCCTGTCATGCTTTCTATTTCAAATAATCTGTCCCATTGTTCCCTGAACCTAACTGCTTGTCAAAATTTTGATTTCAAAAATGAGGTCACTGTAACTAGATCACACTGCTTGTGTGTGAAGAAAGACTTAACATGTTAGGAATGCTTGGCAGCCCAGTTGGGTGTTTTATAATTCTTCTGTAGCAAAGAAAATTTACTGAGAGCAAATGAAAATATTTTACAAGCAATGTTCCAAAATGACTCAAAGAAATTGGTGTTTACCTATTAGGCCCACCATGTCCTCAATTCATTTTCAGATTCCTTACTGTGAGCATAGGTATCAATTTTTTTATAAATAATTGTAATTGTACTACATTAGGCAGTTTTCTCTCCATTACTTTTGTATGCATTCCCCCAAGTGTTGAATGATTTTTATAATTATAATTGTTAATGTCTTCACAGTTCACATTGACATGCAGGGCCACCATTTAATTAATCATTCCTTTGTGGTATAAATTGCCTTACCCCTTGAGTTTTTTTCTTAAGGACAAATTCCCCGGAATGAGGTTGCATAGTCAAATGGTATTAACGTTTTTCTGGCAAAAAAAATCATGTTTTAACCCGCTAATTGAATGTTGGTACTTCGAAATACATTTATTTCTGTGCTCTTTCTTCTCAGTACATTAGTAATCAGATACTGTAACTAATGGAAAGTAACAAGCATATAGGTTTTCTAGAAAGCCTTACAGTTTAAACTGGAAATACATCATTATTTTCTCTCAAAATTCACCATCCCATTTTGTTGTGGTTTGGCAGAGTAATTGAGGACTGACTGAGGAAATGTGGAGAAATTGATATTAAAACCTTGGCCATGGAAAATTGAAAGTTAGAAAAGAATGATTACTCTTTATGGTTGGCTATTGAAATATGTTTGCTTCTTTTGTTCTTTTTTGCATACCAGTCTCTATTTGATCATTTATCCCATTTCCCTAAAAAGGTAGCTAATTAATGGGTATGGCACTTTACACTATGTGCTCTATGTAATCTTATCAGCATTGTGATTGATTAATTATCATCATTGTCTCTTATTTTAGAGATAAATAAACTGAGGTTCTTATTGATAATGGTCTGTTACCCAAACCAGTGGAACCTGCTCATCCTATCTCTCTCTGAAAGTTTTAAGCAGTGACTGGATTCATGAAATCCATTCATATTCTCTAACAGATCTCGTGTTGGGTATGAGTTTGAAATAGAGAAAATCTTAAGATCCTTCATAGTCAATAATTTTTCAATAATCAAAAGTACTTAGTGGTTAGACCATGAAGGGCCAAGGGCACTCATAATAGGGAAGTAAAGAGAGAAAGGCAGCTCTGAATCAGGAAAAAGTTCTGTGATTTGACTTTTAATTTTTGTTTTCTCAGAAGGTTCATAATGAGGGCACAGAATTCAGGATTGCCCTAGTTTGGAAGCTATAAACCTGATTGCTAGCTTTCTAGAAGTATATGGGAGAGTCACCTAGAATTGTCCCTAACTAAATCTAAATTTCAATACTTAAATATGTAATACTATTTGCCTTTGTTGATTGAAATTAGTTTAATTACATTTCCTTAAGTGGACTTATATGGAAAACATCTTGGATGTTTACAAGACCAAAAGTTGAGTCATTAACATATATTTATTTTTAACTTGTTATGTCTGGGCTATTTGGGGTTTAAAGCCATTAATTTTAACTCAGGATTTCTGTCCCAAGACAAATGAGAGGCAGATGCTCACATCTGGACCATTTCTTGCAAGTGTTGTTTTATTCACATAGTTTAAATTACGTTAGAAATTTTTGATAGGGATGAAGTCAGGAATTTAGAGTGAATCATTGGACCTTCCCATTGAAAGAGGAATTTCAAAACTTCCAACTCAATATAGACATATAGATTCAACTATTATTTTTTGTTGATATTTTAATTTAAAAAAAGATTTTATTTATCATTTCTTTAGAGAAAGGGGAAGGGAGGGAAAAAGAGAAGGAGAGAAACATCAATGTGTAGTAGTTGCCTCTCATGCTCCCAGAACTGTGTACCAGGCCCACCCACAACCCAGGCATGTGCCCTGACTGGGAATCAAACCGGCGACCCTTTGGTTCACAGGCTGGCACTCAATCCACTGAGCCACACTAGCCAGGGCTGATACTTTAAAATGTGTTTGTGTTTTAGCATTACTTTAGTGTTAATTAAGGAAACATTTTTGATTATTGTCTGTGATTAAAGTAGAAAGCTGAGAGCAAATAAACAAATACGTATTTTAATCAAAATAGTACTGTTGTCATTCAGGCTATATTTCTTTACTCCTTCACTTCTGTCCTGTTTGAAAGCCTTATACTGCATTATCTTTTCTCTTTGTTCCTTGGTTTATCATCAAGAACAACACTGTATTTAAGAGTAATACAGCCTAATTGAGCAAAGTGATCTCATAATGCAGGGATGGTTTAACATTAAGGAGCCGAAAAGAGAAAAAAACAACCATTTCTATAAATAGATCCCTTCCCCTTCATAAAAAAAGCTTTTGATTAAACTAAAGACCTATTTCTAATTTAAAGAAAAGTAAAAAGCAAGTTTGTGGTAGATGGAAACTTCAAGGGTGTAAATGCAAAACATATGGCTGAAACTTAAAAGTGGTGAAGAAAAGCAGAAGACAGTTTGAGGCTGTGGAAGAGGCAGAGATGAATGAATCTGACCTAGAACTTCAGGGTTGGAAGTCATACACAAAAAGTCCAATGAGGCAGAAGGAGCACCAGGAGGCTGAGGAGACACCTTCCCTAGTCTTTATCTGTTGGAGATATTTATCTGATGCTGCTTCCCTCAGATTTGTTATAATAAAGCACCTTATTTGCATATGTATCATACATTCCTCAAAGATTTAGGCCCATAAAACATCATTTAGGTGCACTCTATTTTGAGCTTACATGCTGAAAAGGAAGAATAAACCAAAACTATCCTATCTTTAATGGCTTAGCCTAAAACAATGTGAAGTCATCATTGTCCAGATTTTCCTCAAACAGAAAAAATAAGATGAATTTGATTTTTGGTATGGAGTCTGTACTAGGTTGTACTATTTTTATTTCATTTGATCATCAACAGTAACTCTGGTCACTGGACACTATTGACTGCATGTTACAAATAAGGAAACTGAGACCAAGGAGGAACTGTTCTCCCCCAAATTAGCAGATCCCCAGTGTGAAGACTGATTTCTCTGGATCCGGAGACTTTGGTTTTTCTATCCCTGCATCACATTCCTATATCATAGCTGTCCAATGGAAGTATAATGCAAGCCACAGATAGGGACCACATATGTAAAATTTTCTAGTAGCTTTATTTAAAAAAAAGAAACAGGTGAAGTTACTTTAATATATTTAAGTTAATATGTCTAAAATATTCCAACATATTATAAAACCATTGAGATTAATTTACATTACCACTTTTAGTACTAAATCTTCAAAATGTGGTATTATTTTACTTATATCTCAAATGCTCGTTAGCCTTATGTGGCTAATGGTTACCGTATTGGACAGTGCAGTTCTGTATTATGAAATCCTGTGCAAAAATACTCTTAGAAAACATGTGAATTTGTACTAAGTTTTGCATTGTTACAGAAAGAATCTTGGCCGTATACACAGATTCACCAGAAGCTTTCTCTGAATAACCAAAATTCATTGCATGCTTGTTGACGTGTCTCAGGAGACCACCTGTTCATAAACTCAAAAATGTCTGTGATCCCATTGTCCTACCCACAGAGAGCTTCCAGAAAGTAGCTGAAACCATGAATACCTCATCTAGTTTGTTTTTGTTATTGTTTTAAAGTCCTTATTTCCCCAGAAAAAGGACTTAATAGGTAAACTGTTAGAACCAGTTTGAATCAAACACAAAGAGCTTCATTGTTTCCCTTAGTTCCCAGCGGCTATCTATGTGCAGCAGGAATATGAGATTTGGTGTTTTTCACAATCACTTATGTTTTGATGAATCATGGTAAGATAGTTTTCTTCAAATTTGACAGTAGAAATACCCCAGAAGGCAGACTTATTAGCAGTGAGTGACCATTGCCAAGAACCATTTCTAAGTTGTTCAGCAATAGCATGTGCTCTATTTGCGGTAAGGCAAATTCCCAAGTGCCCAGAGTTCCCTAACAGAAGCTGGGTGTCAGCCATTCAAGTAGTTTGTCCAGGGGCTTCGCATCTTGGAAGAGAGCTTGATCTTTGGTCCCTGACCATCCCAAACCTGCAGTTCTGTTTTTGTTTTTGTTTTTTAAGACTTTATTTATTTATTTTTAGAGAGAAGGGAAGGGAGGGAGAAAGGAGGGAGAGAAATATCAATGTGTGGTTGCCTCTCCTGCACCCCCTGCTGGGGACCTGGCCTGCAACCCAGGCATGTGCCCTGACCGGGAATCTACCTGCAACCCTTTGGTTCTCAGGCCAGTGCTCAATCCACTGAGCCACACTAGCCAGGCCTGCAGTTCTGTTTTTGTGGTTATTCACCCCAAGGCAGACACTTGACTGACTGGCCATTCTTCACATTGGAGGAACATATGAATCAGTTTTTCAAATATTAAAAGACGTTGGAACCAAGTGGAGCCCAAGTGCTGGCAAGCTCTTTCTAAATTTTGAAGAATAAATCTGTACAGAAAAATTATATATTTGTACATCCAAGTTAACTGAGCATGGTAATATGATTTACAAAGAAAAATTTTTTTAAGTCACATTTAACTTGATGGTTACCTTACTAATACTTGAAAGATGTGGTACTGGGCACATATGCCTCTGCATTGGACAAACATTTTTACTTAATAGAATATAATTAAAATAGCAAAAGTTTCAGCCTTTTAAATTTAATATTTTTCAGTCTGAAAGTAACAGCTGTGTGTATGTGGGGGAGGATGGATCTAGACAAATATAGCATCTTTGAGTTGGAAAGGCCTTATGAAGGGAGTTATATGAACAAAAAAGAGTTGATGTCTGTATTAGTCTGTGATGTTCCAAGCAATTTAAAAACAGTTATTCAGCTTCTTGTATAGTAAGCACAGTTAATAGATTCATGATTTATATAACATACTCTCTTCATTATATGCATGATGATGCATTAATAGTACATGTATTCTGAGGAGTGATTTTTTTTACAAAAGGGGTATGATGGATTCACATAGCTCTATCTTTACACTTTGTCTTCTTAGTGTCAAGTAAAGTTGTATGAATTTTTTATATTAATGGGACAGTTTGTGGCTTAGAATTAGAGTAAGCATAATTTGCTAATACTTGTGCTATGAAGTGTGATTAACATCAAACTTCAACAGAACTAAATAGTCTGATTACCTTTTATGTCTTTTTTTCTGTTCATCAACTAACAATTGTTATCAAACCACTGTTATTGCTCATAGTGTCTTGTAGTCTTACATGGTGACGGATAATGAAAACAGGGCCAACACATTGGAACAGAAGTGTTGGGGAGGATTTAAATATATCTAGAAAGGGGGGGGGGGTTAGGAAATGGAAACAGTTGACCACAGGATGACCATGACTTACAGGAAACCCCCCCAACGGGGATATGTGTAGAACTGTTCACGAGAACAGATGCTATGCATGAGTATTTAGCAGCTGAGAACAGTGAAGGTCAGTCTAAAGGACAAAAGAACATCAGAGAATGGAGATTCTTGATGAAATGGATTCCTGGTAGGAGAGGTCAGAATAGGCTGAATTGCAGAGAAAATCCAGTTGGAGAAATGAGGGCTAATCTAAGACAGTGGCTCCGAGAGTGGAGAAAGGGTTGAAGATAGCTACACAAGGTAGAAGACAAGGTTATGCTGACTCACTGAAAATGGGGAGCTGTGAGAGAGAAGGTAATTCGAGTTCAGACAAGCTTTGGGGATATACCACTTTTGATCATTGTGATTTGGTGTTGCGTGCTCTAGGTGCTGCAGGTATGGAAAAGAAATAGAAAAGACCTTTATTTCCCCCAAAGATGGGCATCAATCACTTGCCTGATTGGTGCAATGATAATAAGTGCAATAAAGAAAATAACCAACATCACGAAATGGTCTGGTAGGAGAGCAGAGAACAACTTTAGTTAGGGAAGCTCCCTCTGAGAAAATGACATTTCTGCTGACATCTGAGTGACGAGCCAGTTATGTAACAACTTGGTGGAAGCCATTTCTAGGCTGAAGGCACTGACGTAGGAGTTGTCTTGGTGTATTTGAGAAGTAGAAAGAAAGGTCAGCATAACTGATGCAGACTGAGGGTAAGACAGGTATAGGAGATTGAAGGGATAGGCACGGGCTAAGTCAGCAGCAGGTCTCAAACCCTTTGGTTTCAGGATCTGTTTGTACTCTTATTTACAAACATTTTTTATAGGAAACACACCGCATTCACATTGGAAATTTAAAAAAAAATTTTTTTTAAACATAGGGAAAGAGCTGCTTTTTTTTTTTAAGATTTTATTTATTCATTTTTAGAGAGAGGAAAAGAGAAGGAGAAAGAGGGAGAGAAACATCAACGTGTGGTTGCCTCTCATGTACCACGTACTAGGGACCTGGCCTGCAACCCAGGCATGTGCCCTGACCGGGAATCGAACCGGTAACCGTTTGGTTCCCAGCCCGTGCTCAATTCACTGAGCTACACCAGCCAGGGCTGGAAATTAAAATTTTTTAAATATTGTTTCCTTTAAAATAAATAAACTGATTACATGTTTAAGTAAATAACATTTTTATAAAAATTCTTTTTTTTTTTTAAGTTTCTGGGAATCTGTCACCCATCACTTTAACTTTTTAGAGAGAGAAGCATTGATTTTTTTTTCTCCCAAAATATTTATTTATTTTCTTTTACACAGAGGGGAAGGGAGGGAGAAAGAGGAAAAGAAACATTGATGTGTGGTTGCCTCCCATGAGCCCCCCACTGGGGACCTGGCCCACAACCCAGGCATTTGCCCTGACCGGGAATCGAACCAACGACCCCCTGGTTCGCAGACCAGCACTCAATCCACTGAGCCACACCAGCCAGGGTTGATTTTTTGTTTCATTTATTTATGCATTCATTAGTTGATTCTTGTATGTGCCCAGACCTGAGATTGAACCTGCAACCTTGGCTTATCAGGACAATGCTCTAACCAGTTGAGCTACTCTCATATCTGCTTCTCCATTAAGTCTTTTATGCTATCATTCATTATGTAGTCACTAGAAAAATATCACAGTACACCCACAAAAGAGTAAGAGTGAAGAAGGCAGATAACCCCTTATTATTATGAAAATTGACCCTCCAAGTGTGGGCATGTGCAAGCATGTGCACATGCATACACACCCCTAAAGGTTTTCCAGAATCCCCAAGGGTTCCCAGACCACACACTTTGAGTACTGCTGGGTAGATCTTTGTATTTAAGCCAAAGTAAAAAGTTTTGTTTTATGTAAGAGCATTGGGAAGTCATTAGAGGAGTCTGTGAAAAGATCTATGTAAGGTTTTTAAATCAGCTATTTTGGCTGCTACACAGAGAATGGATTGGAAGGGACAAAGCAGAAGCAGAAAGAATAGTTAGGAGGCAGCTGCAAGTAGTACAGGTGAGAGATGAGAGAGGCTTGAGCTGAAGTAGAACATGGAGATGGAATAAGTGGTATTATTGTGATATATTTTAGAGCTGACTCATCAAGATTTACTAAAGTAATGTTCTAGAAGGTTCTGTGTTACAGAGAAATTGTAGCGCAGATGCATCAGTAAATGGAACCAGAGAGACAGGTGTGAATCATAGGAAAGCCGTGTGAGAAATTTGTATCATTTCTCCCTGTCTCCAGAAAAACACGTAAGAAGGATTTTGTTTGACTAAGAAGGACTAGATTTACCTTATTCTCTGACAGTCTCAGTTCTCTGAGTTATCTGACTTGGGCTACGTGTGCTTGGCCAGAACAGTAACGCTGCACAATGTAAAGAGGTTGAGATTTAGTAGATTGAGACTGTGGTAGGGATAACCTCCATGGGAGGGCAAGATGGTAATCAAATGTAATTTTAAGTCATTTCTCTTCATGTGAGAAATATTAGCTTGGTGGAGACTTGAAACAGATGGTGTGCAGTTGGAGTAGATAACTATATTATTCCAAATAAACATTTGCTGGAGCTGGGAGGCAACAATCATATTTCACTTTTCCCTATTTACATTATCAAGTCGGCTAGCTGTGTTGCTGCTGCTTTTAACGTGCATTAAGGTTATCAACAGGGTTTTGATGTTGGCAGGCAATTACAACATATCTTTAAATATTAAAATCATTAGCATTGGAAGAAACTCTTCAGTTACTTTCAACATATTAATGGCATAATGATTGTTGATACATTTCTAATGGATAGCTATCTAATAATATCTTATACTTTAATAGTGTAACACAGTACATTCTTAGTTATTACTTTATTGGCTTTTCAACACCTTTTCCCCTCCATGTTACAGATGAGAAAAGCGAGGCTCTGGAGTGACTTGTCCAAGAGCCCACAGCTGACAAATTGACAGAGCAGTCAGGATCCAGTCACATGCTATAGTTTCAGGCCCAGTCATCTGTATTCTACATTAGCCTGCCTTTGACTTTTTAAGGACATAAATATCCAGCTGGTTTGGAATTTGGTCCATTTGTCAAACTGCCCTTTTCATCTTATCTTTTGCTGCAAATAATCTTTTTCCCATTTACTATACTCATATATTCTGTTTTAGCTAAGAGATAGTATTAAATTGGGGACAGAAGGAAATTTTATATTAACTGTTTGCCCTAAAGTACTTTAGCCGTTGTGCTTGACTTCTCCAGTTAAATTCTGGAGCACAGCTTGTTATTCAGTCTCTGAAATGCTTTTACACCTTTGTGACAAATAATATATTTGTTCTGACCTTCTTTGTAATTATATTCTTGTTTCCTTATACTTCAACAAAAGCAAAAGTTTAAAAATAATTGGTTTTAAGAGGTATTTTCTTAACCATAGGTCTAATCTTTATAATAACCCTAAACAGCTAGAATGTATTCATATAAAGAATGTTTATATATTTCATTTTGAAATCCACAGTGTCTGCCACCCGGCAGATCATACTCTCTACTAGGCTTCTAGGTTTTTCCTCCATTTCCCTAGCTGCTCATTTTCTTTCTTTGTAAAATTTTGTTTTTGGTCTTATTGAGATATAATTGACATACAGCTCTGTGTAAGTTTAAGGTGTACCACATAAGATCAGTCCTTGGACCTCTATACTTACTTCCTCTAAGATAATTCAGTTTCGGGCACTTATTAAAAAAGATTTTTATCTATCTATTTATTTATTTTTAAAGAGAGGGGAAGGTTGTGGGGGGGGCGGGCGGGGAATGGAGAAAGAAAGGGAGAGAAACATCGATTGGCCAGAGGAACGCTGATGGGTGGCTTCTTGCATGCCCCTTTGCTGGGAACCTAGCTCAAAGCTTAAGCATGTGTCCTGAATGGGAATTGAACAGACGACCTTTTGGTTTGCCAGAGGACACCCAGCCCACTGATCCACATCAGTCAGGGCAGTTTCAGACTTTTAAGAAATATTTTAAAATTGATTTTTAGAGAGAGAGAAAAAAACACCGATTTGTTGTTCTACTTATTCATGCATTCATTGGTTGATTCTTATATGTGCCCTGACCAGGAATCAGTCCATAACCTTGGCATATTGGGATGATGCTCTACCCAACTGAGCTACCGCACCTGGGCTCAGGCTTTAAATAGCATCAGTGTTTCATCAATTGACAACATTTCATCAGAAGCTCAGATACCCACCCCAGGCCTCAGCTGTCCCAACATCCCCATTTGAATATCTACCAGGCATCTCAAATTTAGTCCTGACCTGGAACTGCCACTCCACCCATCTTCTTCGCATTTTCTCCCTTCTCACTAAATGGCAACTCCATCCTTCCAGGCTAAAAACTGCAGAATTGTTCCTTGAGCTCTATTTTTTTGTTGTTGCTCTATCCTCAGAAGTAGGATACCTTGTGCTTTTGAGTGAATGATTGAGAGAATACTAAAATTCAATCTCCTTAATCTGCTTTTTTCACCCTCCCCACCTCCATCCACTATTGGGTTGAATTGTATTCCTTAAAAATTTGTATGTTGAAGTCCTAACCCCCCAGTACCTCAGAATGTGACTGAATTTGAATATAGGGTCTTTAATGTAGTAATTAAGTTAAAATGAGGTTATTAGGGTGGGTCAGTATGACTAGTGTCCTTAACAGCCACCCACAAGCTAAGGAGGGAGGCCTCAGAAGAAAACAGCCCTGTCAACACCTTGGACTTCCACCTTCCAGAATTTTGAGAAATAGATTTCTATTATTTACACCTCCCAGTCTGTAATACTTTGTTATGACACCCTAACAAACTAATAAAAATTTTTTTTTTCACAAAAAATAACTATCTTTTTCAATATTCCAGTCTGTAAAAGTGACACCTTTCCTACCATGTTTCTTTTTCTGTCCTTTCCTGTCTTCTTCGTACTTTCCCTGTGAGTGGAATTATCCTAAAAGCACTTTTGTTTGAACATGTGTAGCTGAGCCTGGCTTTGTAGAATTGGGAACTGAAAGCATCAGCAGAGAAATGCAAAGCAGAATTTTCTGTTGAACAGTATGGACAAATTGCAGAACATGGGACATAGTGAGAGTTAGGATCTTATAAGTATATTATAAATCTTTGTACAGTTAATCCAAAGAAACCAATTACTAGCTTGAAGAAGAGGACCTGAATAAACTATTAAAGTATGAACATACATTTAGTGTACAGTAGTTATCAATCAACACCAAATATGGGGAAAAAACACTGAATATGGAGTAAAAGTCAACAGGAAAAAACTCAGCAGGCATAATTCATTTTAGTTGTTTTTGAAACATTGAATCTTTTCCTTTCAATCTCTCATAATCGGGAATTATACCGAATAACTCCCAATTCAAAACCAGATTTTTCGTTTCAACTCCAGATTTCTGAATTTATCGACTGGAAAACTCTTAGCTATCTCAGAGGCGTCATGAAAGCAGTGTGTTCAATGTGTACCGAACTCATCATCTCTCCCTCCAGCACACTCGCTCCCCCTCCTCGCCTCTGTCTCAGTCACTAATTCCAGGTGTTACCCTGACTTATCTTCCACATCTAATCAGTCAGCAAATCCTATTCTAACTCTATCCTGTTCTAATTCTAAACATCTTTGCAACCCACCTCCATTTCTGTATCCCTGTCAATGGTGCTGTCTGAGGCCACAGTTGTCTCTAGCAGCCTGTGCCTGCACTGCGACCTCACCCCGTTCCTCGTGGCGGCCCTTGAGGTGTTTCAAGCTTGCAGAATAAGAAAACAATGTAATAGACAGTCATGTACCCACTTTTTAGCTTGACAGATTTTAATGTTTTGTCTTATATTTTGCTTCAGAGCTTTTAGAGAAGTAAATAAAACATTTGAACTATAATCTGTGACTGTGCCGGATTCCATTTCTTTCCTTCCCTTCGCAATAGTCATCATCTTGAACTTGGTGTTTATTTTTTCCTTGCTTTTAAAAACGGTTTTACTAGAAACATATAGGTATATAAATTTTTATGATTTTAGATTTTATAAAAATATTACAATAGCCATATTTTTCCTGTAACCTGTTCTTTTTTCCTTTTTACAAAATTTATTGGGGTGACACTGGTTGTAAGCTGTTCTTTTTCTTTTTTAAGACTTTATTTATTTTTAGAGAGAGGGGAAGGGAGGGAGAAAGAGAGGGAGAGAAACATCAATGTGTGGTTGCCTCTCACGGGCCCCCCCACTGGGGTCCTGGCCCACAATCCAGGCATGTGCCCTGACTGGGATTTGAACCAGCAACCCTTTGGTTCACAGGCCAGTGCTCAATCCACTGAGCCACACCAGCCAGGGCATAACCTATTCTTTTTACTACATTATTTTGGTATTTATTCATTTGATACATACAACTATAGCTCACTTATTTTAATATGAACTATTTCATTTATGAGTATGCCACAGTTTAGTTGTCTGTTGCCCTGTTGCTGGACATTTAACATGTTATTCTGGTGTATATTTTAGTATTTGCTCGTCAAGTTACACCAAAACTGTGTTGACATGTAAGAAGAACTGCATTGAAAATCATACATTAAAATGAAAAGAAAATACTAGTGATAGTAAGTTTTCCCATCCATAATCATGATCTTTCAAATTATTTGTCTCCCTTTTATGTCTTTCATTCTACTTAACCTTACGTTCTTCGATGGTCATATATGTCTTGTGTTAGGGTTATTGCTAGGTGATTTGTAATTTTTGTTGTATATTCATATCTTTTTGAAATTAGTTCATTTTTGCTGGTATATAAAATGCAATTCTTAAAAGACTGGACTTTTATCTAGCAAGCTTGTGGAGTCTACATATTAATTCTAATA
>VMDR010005935.1:0-48404 GCA_007922815.1 Macrotus californicus | reverse complement strand
TCACCGGCTGCACTGCCTCACGTGCCTCTTCAGAGGCTGGCCCAGTCCTCTTCCCACCCCACCCCTTCCCCTTTCTGTGTCCTTCTGCTGTATCCACTCCTTCACTGAGAAAAACAAATGTACCCCATTTTCCCACACAGCGTAGTCCAGTCGCCTCTTCATGTGCCCTCCTTTCAGCGGGGTCCCTGTTACACTCTCCTCTGAAAGGTTTTCTGTGACCATGTTATCCAAAGGGCCTCCTTTACCTTCTTCACAGATGTAATGATTGTCTCCGTTATTTGTTACTGCTCTCTAATTGGAATGACACCCCATAACATTGGCAGGTTTTGTCTAGCTTCTTCACTGCCGAATCCCCCGGGAATTTAGAATAGCGTCCGACACACGGTGGACCCGCAACAGGTGCTGACAAAGCCATTACCGGGGCATCACCTCCAGGGGCTTTTCCAACACCTTTCCTAGAGAAAGGTCACATCCCTCTAAGAAAAACTACGGTGGCAGCTGGTAGGATAATAAAATATTTGGCCTCGTTCCAAACAAAATCAATAACCCATTAAAAGAATAAAATACGATAACCAAGTAAGATTTAGCCCAGAAATTTAATAATTCAACATAAGGAAATCTATAAATAAAATATACCACTTTAATAGCCTGAATAAAAGAAACGAGATGGTGGTTTCAATATGTCCGGGAAGTTTCATAAAACTCAATGCTTATTCAAAATAAATACCTTAACAGTTAGAGAACAGTACTAGGAAGTGTTTCCTTAAAACTGAGGAGTAGGCAGTTCAAGGCTCTCCCTTCACAAGCAGAAACGAAGGACTTTCCCCACGGCTCACTGACCTCTCACGTCTCCCGATTTTCACTCAAGTCTGTCTCCAGCCCTCACTTCCCATTCCCTCTGTGTCACCTCAGGCTCGCAGCACCCTGAGTTGAGCTACAACTAAAGCAAGTCCTCTAACTTTGCTCCTGTCCCTCATTCACTCAGACAGCCACCAAAGCCAGCTTTTCCAAACTCTCATCGGGCCACGGCCTGTCCATCTTTACAAACTTTTACAAAGACTTCCGTGGGGAAGATCAAAAGAAAGGGGTGCAATTGGTACTGCTCCCACGGACAGCCAGCCAGTTGGCCGTTTACGTGGTCAAGCCGTCAGCTTCCAAACAATAACTGCCGTTCCAGAGCCTCCCCCAGGCCTGAGCTTGCCGTCTGCCTGGTCAAGTATGATTCTCCTTGGAGTGTTTCAAGGGCTGAGTCTGGCGGATTTTCGGAGGGGGTGGTTAGCATGTCTTCTGGACACTCCCTGTGACCATGGAGATGTCAAGTGAAGATAGCATATGGCATGTGCATTACTGCCGAGCACACTGAGAAGCAGGCTTGAAGACAGAAGACAGCATTTGTTTAGGGCTCAGAGATGTAATGTGAGAATTACAGATGTGAAAGAAGTCACAGCTATTTTGGTACTTTGATCAATTCCAAGAACTGTGCCGATTTGGAACAAGGCCTAGGAGCTGGGATGGAGGAGAGAAAACAAGGAAACTCCTGAGATGCTGCAGTGCAGCTCTGGAGGCTGTACACGGCAGGGGGGGTGCCTCCCCAGGAGGACTGGCCGCTTGGGCACAGGGCAGGAGTTGCATCCTGTCAGGGCAGGGCGAGGTGGTGGTGGTAGTGGTGGTGGGGTGATGCTGTACGACGTCATGGGGAGAAAGAAATCGGTCTGGGTAAAACTAAAAACTAGGGTTTTCTGTTCTTTTCCTTGTGGAAGGAAAAAGGAGTGGAATACATGAAGAAAATAGTTGAGTCTCCATGTCCCAAAGCAAGACACTTGCAGTTTGCAGCTGCTTACAACCTCGGAAGAGCTTATTACGAAGGAAAAGGTGTGAGACGATCAAGTGAAGAAGCTGAAAGGTACCCTTACCCGAGGAGGAGGAGGAGGAGGAGGAGGAGGAGGAGGAGTCCTCCTCCTGACCAGACGTGGAGGCAAGTAACAGCTCGCCTTGTCTTTCTCTTCCAGACTGTGGCTCCTGGCTGCCGACAATGGGAATCCAAACGCTAGTGTGAAGGCCCAAAGCATCCTAGGGTTGTATTACTCAACGGAAGAGCCCAGAGACTTAGAAAAGGTAGCGGCGATCTAGCTTTTTATGCTAGCATTATATTTAGATTGCTTGTCACTGTTGTTTTCAAAAGGCTGACGAGGAATATTTTGAATCTTTTTATTTCTTTGCAAGGAATAAGTTTCCTTTATTTATTTCTTGAAAATGTAAAGAAAGTTTCCATTGTAACATCTCACAGCCCATTTCCTCCTCTAATCATCTGTGAATGCTACCTTCGCTGTGGCCACCAAAGGAGACCACCAAGGTGAGAGCATTTTGTACACAAAAAAAGCCACACATAATATTATCCCACAAAGGCTCCAAGAGGGAGGAGTCCTGAAATGAGGCCCAAAGCCTTGTGAGGGTGACTACAGTACTCCATTTGTGGAGGAAGACGCAGGGACGCTAATTGAAAATTAAATCCATTTCAGAGTTTTACGGAACTATAATCTCTTTCATCATCAGTGACCGAAATGTTTTCCAAGAAATCTTAGAGGGGAAGGAATTGAAGGGCTGAGTTCTGCTTGTAAGCTGCGTTCAGGGCAAACTTGTAAGAGCCACCTGACAATTTAAGGCCTTCCTTGGGCAACTGCGCTGCCCTTGGAAATGACTTTCCGAGCTCGTTCCCATTCATGTGGCTGAGTGTTGAGCAAATGCGCCTGGGCCTTCACACGGCTTTTATCCTTGCTTGCCTCTGACCTTGAAAGCGCCCTCTCTGAGACCCACCTGGAGCTCCAACTTCCCTGAGCTTCCTCCCTCCCTGCTGTGCCTCTTAGCAGGTGCAGCTCCCAGCCACACAGACACCTTGTCCCCACTTCCCACCTTGTTGATGTGGAAAATCTGAAAACCCTGCCAGCTGAGAGTGGAACTCTAGACGGTGACCTCACCGGCACCGCAGGGTAGACCACAGGGTCTCACCTTACTCTTTAGGCATGGGAAATTGACACAAGCCTGAAATGCCTTCCAGGGACCAGAACTATTTCCTAGACCCGAATTAACGATACTATCTTATCATTAGAGACTTTTCTCCTCCTGGTACTCCCTTGTCATTTCACCTTGTAACGAGATGAAACTGTGCTTTTTTAAAGGCGTTTTATTGGCATTCAGAAGCATGTGGCAATGGAAATCTGGAGTCCCAGGGTGCACTGGGGCTCATGTACTTCTCTGGACAGGGCATCCGCCAGGACACCGAAGCTGCCCTGCACTGCTTAAGAGAAGCAGCAGAACGGGGAAATGTCTATGCGCAGGGGAATCTTGTGGAGTATTACTACAACATGAAGTTCTTCACGAAGTGTGTGGCGTTTTCCAAAAGGTAAATGAGCTGAGGGAAAGTACTTACAGAAACTCTCGCTGGACCTGCTGTGCCTGGTGTGTGGCTACAATATTGTACGGGAGGGCTGCTGAGCGCTTGAAATGTGGCCAGTGCCACTGAGAACAGAACTTCTACGTTTGGATTTCAATTAACTTAAGTAGCCACACGTGGCTAGCTAGTGGCTACCATATCAGGTCGTACAACTCCATGACGTTCGTCTTCGGGATTTCAGCACAATGGGTTCTGTGTACCGGCTGAGTGAGCTTAAGCAAGCTTTTTAACTTTTGGAGACATCAGTTGCTTTATTTGTAAGAACACACTTCTACTGCAGGATTATAAAAGTAGTGTATATAAAGTACTTCACATAGCTCGGCACATCAGAGATATACATTAAATATTAAATTCATTTCTTCCTACATCCTTAGCCACGGGTTCTTTAAGTAGATAATTGCAGTGTAGCTTGGTAAGAGCTGTAAAATGAGAATAATGGTTATAAGACTCCAACACTAACATCTTATAAAATATTTGGAAATTTTCATAAAACAGGGACATTTCTTTTCCCTGAGCCCATGTACTTTCCTACCTCTACTTACCCACACTGTACAGAAGCAACATGCCGGGGAGAGCCGCCCTGGCTGTCCGAGCAGCCGCAGGCCTGGGCTGATGTGTGTCCTGGCCAATAAAGCCCTCCCCTCCCACAGAGCCCACAGGCCCCCCACCCCAGCCCATGGGGGCAGCCACAGCCCAGAGGACAGAGCAGCTGCCTCTGCCCTCTCCTCCCCAGTGTCATGGCCTCCAGGCAGCAGGCCACGTAAAGGTGCGACCTCCAATGTCTCAAACTTCCAAATGCCCATTTGATTGAAAGCAAGACTTTACAATTTCTTACAACCTTTGAAACGTGCCATTGCTGTTCACATTCCTGTTCCCTGTAACAGTAGGGCTGACAGGGATGTGATTAGGTCTGCTCTTCACACAGTTCTCTGTGTTTGTGCCTGGGCTACACAGAACAAGTTCTTATTGCCCACCTTTACACAAAGATAGGTGTGCAAGGTCTTCAATGTGTTTTCTGGTCTCATGTGACTAACATCCAAATTTAAGGTTGATGTTTAAGTAAACGGTCCAAAGAAACAGAAAATACATTTCTGCCCATTGTTGACATCCGCAGTGGTGTTAAGTTTAAAATACTTATACGACAAGAAAACCACCTTTCCTTTACCTCCTAGTGGCTATGAAGCCTGACAAGTATAATCACAGGGAAGCTGTGAAGCAGCCACTCTTCCCCGGCATTAGCTCTGTCACACTTGCCCTTCACCTCATAACTATATGAGCAGTCCCACAGGTAGAAACGAGGAAACCACTTGGGGCACAAGGGCAATTTTTGACACATCACCTGTGAAAATGTAAGCCATAACTGGCTCCCTTTTCATTCCACAATTCCCCACCATACCAGGATCGCCGACTACGATGAGGCTCACGACATCCCCATGATAGCCAAGGTCACAGACTGCCTCCCAGAGTTCATCTGCAGGGGCATGGCCATGGCGTCCTTCTACCACGCGCGGTGCCTCCAGCTCGGCTTGGGGATCACAAAGGACGAAGCGGCTGCAAAGCACTATTATTCTAAAGTAAGTGGGCTGAGAACAAACGCCAGGTGACTCAGAAGTCTCTGGGCTTTTAGTTGAGCCCTGGCCGTCTTTACGGATTCACTCTTTTTCCTCCTTAATTATTGTCAGATAAGCGCTGTCTGCAAAGAGGTTGTCAGACAGGCAGGTTCTCTGCAGACAGTTCCGTCTGGTTCTGATTAGCATGATTAGAAATCCTCTATTACTCTCTCTCACTCTGCCACCATCTGCAGGCTAAGGCCCAGCTCCCAGACCTGAAAGCCAGAATGTTCATGCCTTTCACCCAGAGAAGGTGTGGACCTGTACCCTCATTGTTGTCCCTTAACGAAATGTAGTTTTTAAAAAGTTTCGAATGTGTGACATCTACCACGCAGAGGAGGAATATTCATGAGTTTGAGATAACCAGTTAAAATGAGCCTTTTCATGTTTTAACCCATGTGATTAACTTATTAAAATCCCCAACGAATTTCACATCTAAAAATCAAACAACCGTTGGCCCTGGCTGGGTAGCTCAGTCGGTAAGAACATCGTGCAGATGCACCAAGGTTGCGGGTTTGACCCCCAGTCAGGGCACAGACAAGAATCAACCACTGAATGCACAGATAAGTGGAACAGCAAATCGATGTTTCTCCCCCTCTCTCTAAAATAAATAAATAATAACAATATAATAAAAATCAAATGTTAAAAGCGGGGAGGGGTGGGAGAGGGGGATCATTATGAAGAGTAACTGCAAGTGAGCATTTTTTCAAAGACAGGAAAAACAAAAAATACTGTACACACCTTACTTCCGTGACATCCAGGAAGTCCCAATTAGAATGACGTCATCATGAAATTTATAAAGCAGTTCGTGACGCACACAAATTGTTCAGCTCGAGTAGGGGAACAAGTCAAGGAAAAACTTCCGAAATCCCTCGCCAGGATCTGACATGACTGTGGTGGTCCCCAACGTCGTCTGTGTGTTAACATCACCCAGGGATCTCTCAAAAATCCCAGAGCCCAGGCCTTGTTCAGAAAAGTTCAGTCTTGGTCTCGGGGAGTGAGACGCAAGCGCACTTACTGAATCCTGGGGATCCCCGTGTTTTGGGAATCTCGGCAGGCAAGTTTAGGAACCCGGAATTACATAGAAATATAGTGCACAAATAAAGCTATTTATCACTATACCATTCTGTGAGTATGAATAATAGTTGTCTTTAACTTTTTTAAAACCTAAATGTCCTATGTATTATATCAATTTCCAAACCAAGTCAAGTTCAGATTGTATCCTATCCTTAGTATCTTTTTCTAAATAAACAGAAGCAGAGAAAACTCTGGGTCAGAAATATCCTGGATTGCGGGATATGTCTAACTCAAACAACAAAACAAACAATTTGCGATCTTAGAACATTTTCCATATGGTTGGAGATAACGGCCCCATTACTCAGTCTTGGCCACTGTATTTTATGGGAGATACTTTTAAAACGGAGAAAATTTGCATGTCGTAAGCCAGTGAAGGGTCTGGAATCCTGTCATGTAAGGCATCGTAAGAGAAACTGAGCGTGAGGGGGTTCTGACAGTGGTTTTCACCGGACTGAAAGGCTGTGCTATAGCAAAGGAACTGTGGGGGTGGGGAGGCAGACTTAGAGCCCCCCGCAGCGCATTATGGGAAAAGGGAAGGCCGGGGATCCTGCAGAGACTGTGGCCTGAAGTCAGGAGACCATGCCTGGGGCTGGTCTCAGCTCTGCCTCTGTCAGGCTGCATGGCTGCCAATGACTTGGCCTCTCAGGGTTTCTAGGAAACCAGCATTAGGTGTTCTCTTAGGACCCTTTAATGATTTTAAAGTACATGGAGGGAGTTTTTAGCTTAATATAAAGAAGAATCTGCTAATACAACTGTTCAGGAAATATTCAGTAAGAAAAGTTTTTCCTGTAATGTGGTGACTTCTTGCCACTAGAAGCGACCAAGCAAATATCTAGTGACCAGCTGTCATGGGCACCGAAGGGACAATTTCTGCATGGAGAGAGATTTGGGTGTGATTCTTGACATTCTATGAAATTATGATTATATATCATTATTTAGTCATCATAAAATGGTATACTTCAAGTAAATTATGAGATGCTGCTATTCACATGAGATAATAACAAGTTTGAAGCCAAAAGTTACTGCTTTCCATATTACTTATTTTAATAATTCGTGTCCCAGACATGCTATCATCAGTGCCTACGTTTCATTTTTGACACTGATAAAAGTTTCTCTCTTTCAATTGATAATAGCAGAGATATTTTTACTACGATCTTTTTTGCATAGGCTAATTTGAACTTTTTTAATTAAAAAATCAGAATAGATGTGTATCTTAATTTAAGAAACTCCCTTGAAACTCATTGTATTTACTGTTCTTAAACACAAACCAAAACCAAAAATTATTCAAAAATAAGAAGATCTGACAATTCAAAATATATTTAAATAGCTGACTCTTTGTCTTTGATTTTTAAGGCTTGTCGTCTGAACCCTGCGCTGGCAGATGAACTTCACTCTCTACTTATCCGTCAAAGAATTTAGACCATTGTGCATGTCAACAAAGATCGTCCATCCTAACACCTTTAAAATGTGTGTATTTTTATAATAGCTACGTTTGGTTATTTTCTACATCTCAAGTTATACTGTTTGGGTTTTTTTACTGATGACACGTTACCTTTCATTCTCGGATTTGTATTCTGTAATTTTACAACTGGAAATGCAGCTACGGGGTCAAATTGCTGGACAGCTGCTCAAAAGTCCAGCGCTTAGCCTGCACACCGGCCTCGGCCGCATCAAACCTTGAAAGCCACGCCATAAAGCAGATCTCTTTTCCCTGTCTTCAACTACAGGGTCCCAAAGGACCTGCAGCCTTTGGTTTAGTGACTTCAGAAGTATAAATACTACCACGTATACAATATGTTAGAGATGAAATAAATAGTTTCATTTTAACTTGTTATTTAAATTTTTAAATTTAAAATTCACAAAAATAAGTAAGAAAAAAATTGAAAGGAACCTTCAAATAATTTTTTAAATAAATTTGTGTAGCATTTATGCTTCTGAAGTTGTTAAAGCGGAGACAGCACTAGGTCTTCTGGGACACCTTATACTCGCAAAAGAGATTGTTATAATTAAACTGGCCAATTTATGATCAACTTTAAAAACAGTGGGTTTAAGAAATTGCTGACAATCGTGTCCCTCCCTATCTTCCCTTAAATATCTTAATTTAATGAAACAACGGCTATATTCCTGAGAAGACCATCAATTAAAGCTAGATGTTTTTTTTGTGCTTCATTTTCTACATTTTAAAAAACCTAGATGTACTTCAAAGCAAGATAAAATGTGAAAAAAATCTCAATGAAATCAACAGAGGACTATAAGTATGGTTAAAACCTAAGTTAGCAAAAGGCTTTCTTACATTAATGGCTTCGGTGAAGACAAAAGAGGGCAGGAAAATAGAATTCCCATGCGTAAGATTGCAGCAACAGCCATCTGTGAAACAAACCAGGGACCGTGACATGTCTGAAAGATACTTTAATGTCTTCTCTGTAAGCACACTAAGCTCCTGTCACTTTGTTTTAAAAACCACAACCGTCCTTTCTGAAAGTGGATTTAAACGAGATCCCATCTTAGCTGGGGAAGTGCCACTGCTGCGTAGGAGCCAGTCACCAGGTATCGCGGGGCAGAAAATGACGTCACCTTTGTGTTCGGTTTGCCTACATGACTTGAACTTCATTTTGTCTTTATAGAAAAGGAAGAAAATGTCAAAAGGATGTTCTATGACATTCCCTCAACTGGTCCCATGCTTCTCCCTTAAATCTCTTAAAATCTATACACTTAAACCATCCTTGAAAATCGGTTTTCTTTGGAAACCTCTACTGAAGGCTCTCTCCTCTCCTCCAGTAACAAGTCTCAACATCTCAAGCAATTACAAGATCTCATAATATCTAACGTGTCATCCCCTTTCTACACTGCAGGCCCACTCGCTCCGCTCTTGTTCTCTACCATTCATGTACCTCTCCTTCGACCAGCTGAAGGCCCACGGCCACACGAGTGTTCTCTCCCCCACACCCAGTCCAGCTCCATGGGCCCTTTGAGGACATCCACGCAACAGTGCGACGGAGCCAAGTACGTTGGCTTCGATAGCACTTTCGTAGATTTGCTGTCTGTCTTCATCCAAAGGAAAGCCAGCACTTCTTTTTACCTGCCACCGAAGCACCGGTCGGAGCGGCGGCACCTGGCACTGCTGCATACCTACTTTTCAGCTGGTCTTTGTCCCCTGCCTGTCCGCTTGCTCTCTAGTCAGTAACAAGCAATACACTGTCCTTCACGTGCCACGAGCAAACCAATCGATCACAGGTCAGAGAAATCCTCAAAGTAGGTGCTTGACACGAGAATTTACCTTAAAGAAAGACCGAGGAGTCTGTCGTTTTCTCGTTGGGAGCATAGGTTTAACAGCTGTGGCTACATTGTGCACGGGATGGACACTTCCAGGAACCGTGCTGCGGTAAGTGCCCGGCCCTCGGTGACTTCACACTGCGTCTCTTCTCTGGATGTCTTTTCCACATCCCTATAAAGGACAATTCTTACCCATATACACAGCCAACTTTGATTTTTACCTGAAGTGCCAAATCCCATCCTGGCTTGATAAATAATTATCAAAGAGCTAAAACTGTAAGAATCCCAAAGATAAAATCTGGTTCACTCATTTTTAATCATTTATCTTTGAGAAGTTATGTTTCACGTCAAGAACTTGGCGGGCATGATCAATGATATAATCAATACCACTTTAATACCTACAGCATTTTTCTTTCATGGATTCCAAACTGAGTTGCTGCCCATTGTTCTGCTTTCACTATTCTTCGCAGTGAGAGAGGGGGACGTGTTTTGTTACTGCTGCATAATAGATACCCAGGGAAACTGACTGAGCTGCGCAGTAACGGTGGGCCCCTGGATCTCACCGAACGCCCCGACTGGTCTGTGAGACTCGATGACATCATCGTGTCCCTGAAGTCCCCGAGGTACTCCCCTCAACTTCCCACTCCCCGGTCTCAGCCCTGCCCACCTGCGGCCAGCTCACGTCCCACTCCCCAGTGCGTCACTTCTCATTCACATCGACATCGTGCTTTTGACACGTCCATCCTGTGTCTGGAGGACAGCCAGCAACCTATTTCTTTGCAGAGGTACTTACGTGCACGATGTTTTCCACAAAAAAGGGCACTTGATAAATATCTGAACTGCCCAAAGGGCTTCAACCTCGTTCAGATATAAGCAGCTTAAACGGCATAGAGCTCTATGATTCGTTTTTATATTTTATTGCTTCAAATGCTTCAAACTATGGGAAATCTTTGGTAAAAATAAAGACAAATTTTTCACAATAACTTTACAGAAAGCATTGCACAACATGTTCTTCAATACACACGAATATAGGAATGTCCAAAATCCTCAGTGAGGACATTATCTGTACAGTATTTACAGTTCTTCTTCATTTCAAAAGTTTTCATAAATATTTATAATATTTCCTAGGTTCTTACCACATATTAACATTTATATGTCAACTGGCAAGTTGAACTTTAAAGTCTGTATGTTCTTATGAAAATAAAAACCAATAGTTAGCAGAAGTGGTTTTTCCTGTTGCCTGCGACAGCATCAACCCACTCTGCTCACTTCCCGGAAAACCAGGGGAGGCAGGCGGCTACAACAGAACCCACACTGTTCTCAGCCAAGCCCTCTGCCGAAAACAGGACATGCGTACGCCCGTTATCACAGACACTTCTCGGCGGTTTATTGTGCAGGCTCAAACCTGACCCACTCTCGGGGGGTCCACGTGAGCTCTCAGCTCTGGGCACAGCTCCATCAGCAGCAGCTCCATCAGCACCTGCATCAAAGGAAGGGAAAAAAGGGGCAAAAATTGTGTCTTTTCTCTAAGGGTTTACTCAAATATCCACATTTAGGAGTAAAGTCTAATTTTAGGTCTGAGATGATTCTCAGCCAGCCAGCCACTCGCAAGGGGATAGAAGTCATAGTGCCCCGGGGGCCTGCTAACCAACACCGCACATCGGCAACAGTTAGTACTGCTGACCCTAATCGGACAGCCGCCTGGGCAACGGCTCGCTTGGTTGAAATAGGAACACCAAGCAGTCCTGTTACAGACATCAGAAGTCAGGAGAGACAAACAGCAGGAGAACGAGAAGGATGCACCACCCGGGGTGATTTATTTTTTTCAACCACATTTAACAGGCAGACAAACAAAAGGGAAGCAGAGAAAATGGATCCAGAGGGACAGGTAACACCAATGATTAAGAATAGAAAAAATTTCAATCTACCCTAATATGTGAGGAGAAATGTAAAATTAAACAGTTAACTCTCTGTTGGCTTTACATTACTCACATATAACAGATGTTTATTGGCTCTTGTTTCCTGCAATGCATTGAATATTTTTATTATTCCATGACGGGCATTTTGCTGTCCAACAAGGCTCTGAAGCATATCTGGAAAAGTAAATTTATACTCTATGCTGTTACTGGTAAAATGCACAATGCGTAGATATGCAGTTACATAACATGTGCACAATAAATAATGGCACTGAGGCCTCAGGAATGTGAATGGTAAGTTTTTTAAAATGTTTGTAGAGTTAATAAGATTATTTAGAATTTTTCAACGTAAGATAGTTATACAAACTATAATTTTAATACATTGCCACCCAACTAAAAAAATGAAGCATCCAAAACAGTGTACTTTAGCAGGACTTTTAAAACCCCAAACTTAGTATCTGTTCTAAAACATTTCTCTCCCTTAAGCTAAAAGAATTATAAGCAGTATGGTTCTTATTAAGATTTCAGTATAATTTCTTAGCAAGGAGCAAGACATGATTTTTTTTTAAAAAGTGTGATCATTCTTTTCCCTTGTAAATAGTGTTTCCTGAGAGAGAAATGACACACACCTTCCTAGGCTAACGTTCCCCCTTTATCTCTGCACTTTCCAGCGGCAGAGCCCCGGCCTCACCTGGAATGTTTTCAAGTAGCTTCTGCTGCGCCCTCTGCTTTGTCTCCTGACTTTGTTCTTTGCTTCTGATTTTGGTGGGTGGCGCCAATTTCCCATGTGGCCAAAAAGCATCCCGGAAAACATTGATGTAGTAAACCAGCATTTGCTCACTGAAAATCCAGTTCACTGTGTCCCGAATTTGTCTTTTAAGAGAAGAATATTTCTTGGATGAGGTTTTTAAAATTTTTTCACACTCTGTTCTCAAACAGCATTTATCAATGGGTCGGTTAAGATACAGCCTGGTCTAAATGTTTGATGAATAAACTAGGAGTTGGATTTTAAACTCTAGCTCTCAGAGTTATTTTTATTTTGGTAGTGCTGCATGACTACTGGCCCCTGGAGCTTCCATTTTATTTTCTCTGGTGCTGAATGTTCGCTGGGCAGAATCTTCCCCAGCGAGGAGCTTGATTTGTTCAAAGCTGGCAACCACTCTAGCTGTGCTCAGTCCCTAAGATACTAATCTCTCCTCCACGTGGTACGAACAACTGAAGACACAAATCCAGTGACAGACGGTTAAAAGTGGTCTCCAACACCCTTGAGTTCTTCGGGTCCCAGGGAGAACCAGGTTTCTAACTGTCTCTCGGTGTTGCTGGGGCAGACAATGCCGGACGGTGTCCTGTGCCCCAGGGTGCACATCTGACACGCCCACGAGGCCAGAGGAGAAAGAGCCCCCTCTCCCCAGGAAAGGAAGGGCCCTGGAAAGATACACCACTCTCTAGCTTGTCAAATCTCCGTGGGAATGACAGCTGGGCACAGTGATAGAGCAGTGGCCTTTGTCTGTAACCCAGGTCTCCCACACAACCCTGGTTCATCAGTTATTAGTCAGCTCTCCCCAACTACAGGATTTATGCTGTCAAGAGACAAATACAGTTCTAAGAGTAGTTGTTCGTTGAGAGCAGGAAGTCTCTTTGTTCAAAAAGGGAAAAGAATCATTTTAGACTATCAGTGCCAGAAAGACCGGGAAATTCAAACTCAATTCATGAATAATAGATTTAAAGCCCCTTTTAGGAATCTGACTTCCCAACCAGATTTTTAAAGGGACAAACGCAAGGCTCTCAGAAACAGTCTCTGAAATAGGTATTTCAAGCCCAGTATTTTCGCACGGTAACCACTCGAGTTTAAAGACTGCCGAGTCAGAACCGTTCATTCTGTTGTGACTGCGTGTCTCCTAAGCTCCCTCCCTGCACTGCTTAGAACCATGCTGCAATTCACCCCTAACAAAACAATTTTGTTAATTTAATGGGACTCGTGGCTTCAGAAAACTCGCCAACCTGCCTGTCAGCCTCAAAAAAAATCTGCATAAAAAGGCAGACACCTGGTTCTTCTCTGTCATCTTCCTTGGGTTCCTCACAGGTACCACATGAAGAAAGGAAGTGAGAAAACTTCCATTTGCAATTTAAAATTAGGTAAGTGACTCTTACCAAAGGCCATCACCTAAGCATTTTCCATCAGTTTGGGTCTGGCTTTCTATTAGCCAAAACCATAGGAAGCTTCTGAAGCAATTCTGATATGTGGGATTACAGCTGGTACAAGACAAGTTCTGTGGCTTATTTTTATGTGACAGCATCAGCTAAAGGCAAAGAAACAGAGGGCGGGGGCGAGGGGCAGGGGCTCCAGAAACCCTCCACTGGACAAAAAGACCATGGAAACGACCAGCCTGGAAATTCTCCACCAGGCCTCTCCTCCGGCCCCATGAACATAAGTGCCCCGCGTGTTCACACTGACCAACCACAGCTGCTCATGTGGTAATTCAGAGCCAATGTCGTATTGTATGTATGAGCAAGGAAAGCATGAATGACTTGCTGAAGCTGAAAAGGGAAATACATTAGCAAGCCTGGAGTCCCGAGAAAAGCAGGGCTGTTTAGGAAATTTCTTATCCAACGCCTGTCCCTGTGAAGGCTAGGAGATCTGACTTGGACTGAGGCTGTAAGGTCAACAGGCCGCTTTCTGATGAAAACAAAAGCCTATGATCTGCACAAAGAAACCACCAACACCAGCTTCAAAAAGTCTTAGAATGGCTTGTCTATGATCATAAGGAAGATATATTCCAGATGCAAATGAATGGACAGATAACGTGTTCTTTATGTGCTCCATAAAAATGTACATGATAAAACTATCACATTAATGTTGTACATATGTTTCACAACTGAGCCTTTCAACTGGAAAAACCTGATTTTCATTTTACAGCATAGTTGCTATACGAAACAGTGATATTTCCCCTTGTTTTTAGTGGTTGACTCACATTCTTACTGTGTAAGAAAGCCATAATGTTTATCCCCTGAAGAATGCGGAGTATGGAGTGAAGCTTTTATGTTTAGGTAAAAACATAAGCATATTTCGATATACAGACAATGTGATATAAAAATTATTTCAATATACAGACAATGTGATATAAAAATATTCACGTGGCTTATACCAGTCTTAGATGATGCTCGGATATAACTAACGAGGACCGCCCACGTCAGTGTGGCCCAACTCTAGAATGACTGACGGCCTGCACTTCCCTCCAAGCACGCACCTGCCCTGGCAGGCTCGGCCTGCTCTCATCTCGGCTGGAAGTCTCAGCCTAAACCCGATGCCCGTCGTGTGACACAAGGACACTGTGCCCAAGACACCCAAGCCGGCCACTGTAGCCACAAGAGCTCTTGACCGACAGGGCCTTCCGAGCCGCGGCACCAGAATGCCGGCGCTAGCTCCAGCTTTCGCCGTCTCGTTCACCATGCGTTCTGTGGGAGCGGCTCGTTCAGAGATCTGCTTCCCTAGCCAATCTTCGAATCACACCAGAAACAAAAATTAAAATCAAACGCCTTCAGCTGGAAAGATCGCTGGCTACCGCAGCACGGGTAATCTGACCGGTGAGGCAGAGAGTGACAGGAATTCAAACAGTAATTTTGTGCAACTCACTTGTTGATGGTTCTTCCAAAAGTGGCCTGAACAAGAGCAATCAGTGTTCTTCTCACCCATTTAAACACTAAAATGCAAGTCAGAGGAAGAGCATTACCACAGGGCGCCAGTGACAACATTTTCATAGCTGCACCAGCACAATCTTACCACTTAAATACTGGTGACCTCTGCAGAACGTGGGTCTAGGGTAGCAGAATTCTACCCAGGAAAATTCCTCCTACGCGGCTTCTCACGTTCTGCTTAGCAACCGACACGATGAAACTCGGAGCTTTTACAGCTTTTTGATGCCTAAACGATGGCTGAGCTAACAAGTGGAAACAATGCTTTACTTCCTATGTCCCTGGGCTCCTGACAACAGGTCTGGTCTCCACCGGCAGACGGTGCGACTCCTAGTCCAGATTTCTGTCTGGCTGGTGGCCCAACTTCCTAACACTTCTCTGATGAGAAACATGCATAGTCACGGGTTGACAGCTGTTTTGAAATATTGATGAACTGGTGGGTCTAGCTGCTGCCATCCGAGTACCAGTTTGCAGATCACTGTGTACTTTTCTCTCTGTTATGCTGTTGCGGGCAGAGCCGGGGTCCGAGTGAATCCAGCACTCGCCCGTGCCTGCGCTGCCGCCCGGGGCAGCTGGCACAGGTCACCGCCTCCGGGCCGCAGTGCCCTCGTCTGGAAAAGGACTGGGGTCACGGGTGCTCGTTTTGCTCTGAGGATCTTGTTAATACTTTGTGCGGGAGAGCACTGTGAGAAGCCCTGCAAATCTACATTTTCCCTGTTACCTCGGAGACTGCAGATACAAAATATGAATATGAACAAAAAGAAGGCAAAGAAACACTGCAAGGGTATTTTAGGTCTTCAAACGGGAATCTAAACCAAATTTTCTATTTCTTCACCCCCATTCATCGAAACGTTTAGCTACTGACACATGAGCAAGTGAGAAACTCAGACTTGACTGTATTGGAGCCAAAACTTCAGGGGTCTGGTACCAGTAACAAACCTGAAAGGGGTGAACTCACAATCACCTCCATGAGAGGGAAGCCACACAAACAGAAACCAGCAATTCCCACGGACTTGGTGCTAGGCTTCCAAACACTCTCGGGCCATGTCTAACTTTCTAAATGGCTCTAAGTGTCCAGTGAACGTGTGGTGTTAATCCTTCAAGTAAATTCAAGTCGTGGAGTTGGGACCCTGCCCTAAAGGCACCTTCAGTGGTTGGTGGCATTCAGGGCACGTGGCCAGCATGCGGACCTATTCGGTGAGGCTGGCGTGGTGGCTGGGGAGCACATGTGTCAGCGATGATACCTTCCCTCTGTCTTCCTAGGGCAGGAGAGGCAGCTCACAGCCAGAGGCTCTGAGGACAGGGCCACTCCAGAGAGAAGACCTGTTGGCCGAGTGACCGGTCACAGATTTTTAAACGGCTGTATCGTTCCTGGTCCCTTTTTGTACATTGAACCAGAACAGGAACCAGAAATGGCCACGCTCCAAATTCTCCCGTCACCGATGGCTGCTGACTCCTTTCTCCTGTCTCCCCACCCCACCCCACCCCACCCCTGAGACAGCCCCCAGATCCCTCTGAAGGGCTCATCCGTTCACAGCCGCAGAGGCAGCTGCAGCAACAGCAGCATTTTGCTGATGGCAAAGATATCACATCTCATTACAGATGATGCTCTATTTTTTCCCCTCCGGAATGTCACCAGCCAAACCAAATAGGCTCTGGGCAGGCACATGAGGGCCCGCTGCAGAGATGGGGGTCCGAGCCCCACTCGGCCCTGACAGAGCCGCCGCGACTCCATCTCTGTAGCCCAAAGACACATGGACACAGGCTAAGAGGGCGCTTCCTCTTCACTGTCAATGCCGGGAAACTGGGAGGCCTCACAGTGTGATGGGCCGGACTTCCCTGGGGAAGGGCCAGGTACTGAAGGGAGAAGAGTTTTTTCCTACGGCACGGACCCCAGCACGGCAGCAGCGCACATCTCAGGATGTCTGAGACACACAAGCAGCTGCCGCTTCTTCGTCTGAAAGGACCTTAAATACTTGAGAGACGTTCCATCGTATGGAGCTTTCTTAATTTACCCCCCACTTCTGAGATGTGGCTTGCTTCCCACTTTTCAATATTGAAGTGATGCTAAAAATGAACATCCTTACATGTAAATCTCTGCCTGTGGTTTCTGCATTTAATTGTGTCTACCGTTTAATGGGAGTTATATTTTCAGAACCCTAACATTGTACATGAACTGAAGGAAGAAGCTACATCTGAGGTGGTTCTGTTTCCCCTACAGAGCTGTATCTAAAACATATGCTCCCAAAGTGTCTGCTGATTGCTTAGGCTTTGGCTTAGGTGAAGAAAAAGTTCAATAACCAAGATAATTAATTCCGGCACTTGAAATTTTCTCCCCTGCTCATTCATCGGTGCATCCTGCCAGGCATTTCCTGGGTCACCTACTATGGTTCAAGCATCGTAGTAGATGCTGAGGACTAAGAACCCATAGACATGCTCACGTGTAGCGAGCACTTGAAGTGTTTTCATCTGCTAATAATTCCTTAAGTGAGATTCAGGGATATATGAAAAGGGAAGCACAGCCCCACGCCTGTACAAGACCAACTCCCAGCCTGCCTCCTTTGCCCCAAGGGAAAAGATGCTCATCTGAGTGCACAGAGCCCAGGATGGCCAGAGGATGCCACTGTGCGGGCTGGAGGTATCCCTGGGCCTTGCAAACCCTTGCTCCTCTCGTGTGCTTCCTCTTCCGGGCGGTTAGTGGGGCCTTTCGGCACCATCACATCGCCAGCCTGCACTGGGGCCCCAAGCGCGGCTGTGCGTGCCAGTCTCATGGAGTGGAGTGTGGGGACTGTGCGAGGTGTGGGGGGCAGGGAGTCCTACCCAGGACTCAGGGGCAGACCAAGTACTGCAGTTTGACCTTTCACCTGAGTACTGCTTCGGGAGAGAGGCCCTCATGTGGGTCTTCACAAAATGGCATTTTGATCCTATATTTGCTCTTGTTTCTTCTAAGTACATCTGAGGAACTACTAGGGTAGGACTTCTCAACCTGGACGTTACTGTCACTTGGGACAGGACGATTCTTTGAGGTGAGGGGCTTGCCCGGGCACCGTGGGGAGCTCAGCAGCAGCCCTGGCGCCCACCCTTTGGATGCCAGTAGCACCACCCACCAACTTGTGGCACTGAAAACGTGTCCAGAAAGAGAGGTGGCTGGGAGCGGGACCGAGGCTGTCCTGTAGCCTCGGCCATAGAGCTGTCCTCACAACCCCCAGCCCCTTCTTCAGCAGCAGGGCTGACCACACGAACAGAAATTCAGAGCATTCCCTATGTCTGTCTCAAGGCTGCATGCTCAGATCCTGCCACTGTCTGGCTGGCCCTTAGGAGGATTGGTTGAATGAGTATAAATACACGCTTCGTTCAGAAATAAGGGGATATTAAACATGTGTATGCGTGACCACTTAACCAGAACATACCACTACATAATAACAAAAAGGCTTACTTCCTCGGAGTTCAAAAATCTCCCCAATCAACATGAAGCACGGCTCAGCCAAGGAGTCTTTCCTCCCGTCTACATCGTCGCCGTAATCTGACAGGTCGCTGTCCTCCTCTGTCTCCTCCTGGGGGCACAGAAAAGTCAAAGAAGCAGGTCACCTACCCAACTAGGTGGTAGCATTGTTCTCCTTTTCCAGGAGTAGACTTCACACTCTGCACTAATATTTCAACCTCACATAACCTCTGACTTTCCCACATGCCAATGTCTACTTATTTTCAATAAAGAAGAAAACATGTATCTGACCATTCCTCAGTATTCACTTTTTAAAAAGACTTTATCTATTTTTAGAGAGAGGGGAAAGGGAGAAGGAGAGAGAGAGACACATTGCTGGGGACCAAGCCCACAACCCAGGCATGTGCCCTGCCCAGGACCGAACCGGCAGCCTTTTGGTCCACAGGCCAGTGCTCAGTGCGCTGAGCCACACCAGCCAGGGCTCTCTGGCCCTGAGGTTTGAGAGCCTTCCTCTGCCTCCAGCTTAAGTCAACACTCAGACCACTGCTTCCCGTCTACTGAGGACGTAGAGGGCAGAAGGCCGAGCGGAGACTGGAGACTGCAGGAGCCTGTGGCCACCTGAGGACTAGACTCTCGCTGCCCCACTCATGGACACGTTTGCCAACCTCAGGGCCCGGAAGCTGAGAAATGGGGGAGTGACATTGGTAGATATGCAGGCGCTTCTCTAGCCCCCTTTGTAAACCAGTGTTTCCAAGCTCAGGCGCCTGCAGTGACCAGGTCAGGAGCCACGGGAAAGGTGGTAACTGCAAGAGCCCCATCCTGCCTGAAGGGGGAGCTGACTGCCTAGTACAGGCCCTTCCGTGTGCTTCTTTCAAAACCACCAAGCAGTTCTCCAATTCTCGTGATACTGGCCTGGTGTCCCACAAATTTAACTAAGTTCTGACACTACCTAGAGATCAGCACCAGATGCCAAAGTCAAGGACTTGGTTCTACAAGGCTGCCCCCACTTCAAACACCAATCACACGTCTTGGTTGTTACCTGTTCTTCTTACCGACCAGCTATCAGTCGGGGGTCCCATTCAGGTTCGAGTAATTTGCTAGGGCACCTCACAGAACTCAGAGAAACATTCACTCATATCCACCAGCTTACTATAAAGGCTATTGTGTAGGACACAGATGAGCATCCACACGAGGAGGCGAGGAGTGTGGGAAGGAGAGTGGAGCCGCCACGTCCCTCTCGGCTCACCACCCTCCCAGCACCCCCACGTGTTCATCAACCTGGACGCTCCCGGAGCCCGGTCCTGCTGGCTTTTTATAGAGGCTCCACTACCCAGGCATTGTGGACGCAAAGGGGGCCACATGCTAACCCCGACAAGCTCAGGGGAGGCCCACCCAGCCAGGGGCGCCTTACACACCCAGTGACCAAAGTAACCACACAGCGTGGTCTGAATGTAACTGAAAGCCATTCGTAGTGGTTGGCCAGCATCCTAGGCCTGCTGCTTCCTTGACAAAGGTCAATCTTTAACTTTAAAATGGTCTACTGTCTTTGTGCATCTGAGACAACATCCCTCTGAAATGTCAAAGTAAATTTATTATTTTTTAAATCTTTTTAAAATATATTTTATTGATTATGCTATTACCAATGTCCCATTTTCCCCCCTTTATTCCTCTCCGCCCTGCACACCCCCTCCCACCCTCATTCCCCCCCTTTAGTTCATGTCCATGGGTCGTACGTGTAAGTTCTTTGGCTTCTACATTTCCTATACTATTCTTAACCTCCCATCTATTTTCTACCTACCATTTATGGTACTTATTCCCTGTACCTTTTCCCCCATCTCCCTCCCACTCCCCCACCAATAACCCTCCATGTGATCTCCATTTCTGTGATTTTGTTCCTATTCTAGTTGTTTGCTTAGTTCATTTTTGTTTTTGTTTTAGGTTCAGTTATTAATAGTTCTGAGTTTGTTGTTATTTTGCTGTTCATATTTCTGATCTTCTTTTTCTTAGATAAATCCCTTTAACATGAAACGTCAAAGTAAACTTCTTTCAAGAGTGCTTAAAGCATAGCTGCTGGCACCAGAGCACAAGGCCACACGCTGCGTCTCCTACAGCCCATCTGCAGGTGCGGTGAATGTCAGCCCTCCTGCACCCGCTGATGTTATATGTGCGTCTTTACATTTCACTTCTTATCCATCTCGGGCTTCCCGACTTGGCCTTCTCCCACCTCCCGATTCACCGACGGAGCCCCTGGAACCCTCCTTGCATCTCCTCCTTGGACCCTAATATATACAACACGCTGCAAAACTGACATTTTCTAGAGCATTTTCTCATTCCGTTGGGATTTTGCTTTCCAACAACTGTCTTCAGTTTGGCTCAAATGAACTCTTACAAGACTTAAAAAATAGGCACACAAAATTTTAAAAAATCACTCCTCAACCTGGGAGAGCCTTGCGCCTCCCACCCTTTGCCTGATCGCTCATTGGTCCAGTGCAGAGACCCCGCCTCCTCCCCCACAGCAGCTCCGCCTCTTCCATGAGGCCTGCCCCGCCCCAGGGACTGGCTAGTCCAGCCTCCTGCAGGGGCTCCGAAGAACTTCGCACCGCAGTCACTTACCTGCCTGTCATTAGCCCCTTCATTTCTTTTTTTTGTTTTTAATTTTGCAGATTTTTTAAAGATCTTTTTTTAATTTATTTTATTTTTAGAGAGAGGGGAAAGGAGAGAGACAGAAAGGGACAGAAACATCAATGTGTGGTTGCCTCTTGCGCAACCCCTACCAGAGACCTGTCCTGCAACCCAGGCACATGCCCTGACTGGGAATTGAACCAGAGACCCGCTGGTTTGCAGGCTCGCGCTCAATCCACTGAGCTATATCATCCAGGGCAGCCCCTTCATTTCTGAATCTTAATGCTTCCGAGTGGCCTGGATGGGGCACAGGCAGGTGTCGAAAACATGACAGCGACAGTGACTGAAAACGGGTGTCCCTGCCTCGCCCGTGAGTGGCGTGCTTCCCACGAGCACGTTGCTGCGCCCTGCCTTCAAACAGCGGCTTAAACGCGCAGACACACGGCGCAGACTCCAGACAGCTCACCTCCTGGTGGGAGAAGAAGTCACGAGGAAGTCTTTCCAAAAACGAGGATAATGAAAAAGTGGGTTTTTTCCCCTGCACGTCAATAACCTTGAGGTAGTCAGGAGAAGGGCTCAAAAAGGCGTAAAGTGCTTCACTCTGAGACAGTCTTTCGTCCGAAAGCAGATTCTGCAGAAGAAAGGGGGTGGGTTACTCCTCTGTGGGACTCTGCGCTTCGAAGCCACCAGCCTGAGTAATAAAGGAAATTTACTCTCATCAGGATTCTGAACCTAAAACCACGGCCCTTGTCCCCTGGAATAAAAGACATTCCCTCGGTTCTCCATGACGGTGACGGCACACCGCCCTCTCTGGGTGGGGCTGCTGGGCAGACAAGGACTCGGTCTGCTCTGCCTGCTCGGTGCAACAAGAGGCTTGCTCTGCACACGGTTCGGAGTCTGGCCCGTGGCTGCCTCTGGTCAGGGAGCGGGCACGGGAAGGGAACCAGAGGGACTGGCTGTTTCCTGACTGAGTGCTGGTTACAAGGGTGTGTCCAGTTTGTGAAAATGGACACAACTGTACACACAATGTCTGCATGCCCTGCATGCGTGGCATACTTTAATGACAAACAAATAAAAAGATATTCTGAAGATCTGGCACGGCCTGTGGGAACAGGAAGCAAACGATCAAGCTCTTAGAATGATGACAGTTTAACCCCAAACAGCTACTTTTCCTCTCGCAGCCAGAACGTTTCAGTCGCTTACCTGTAAAAACTTATTTAGCTGATTCTTTGACTTTTCCATGAACTTTTGATCTATGGATTTGAAAGGCAGTTTGCTGAGAGAAGGCAGCTGGACTTTTTTTAAAGAAGGGAAGCACTGTGGGGGGAAAGTTACAGGTTAGATTCTGGGAATTACACTTCACTCTTAAAAGGAGATTTGGAATTATAAGTAGGACAAACCGGGGCCCTTGTTCCTCTGACATTTAAGACCTTGAAAACCTACCTGTTCTAACCAGGCTCAAAGAACCTGGAGGAACGGGACGTTCGATGGAAAAGCTAAACCTCGTGCCTGGACCCACACACCCTGAAGCCAGGCCGGTCAGGCAGATTTGCATGCCGTGCACAGGAGCAGGGCACGCTGGGTATGCACACCTGGCACACAGGACAAGGTGCTTTGTTTACAGCGTCGCTGTCAAAAGTTATCTGAGTTGACAAAAGAACACAATGGAAAGAAAGAATAACTTGGGTTGAAGCCCTAGTACTGCCTGTAATGCACACTGCAGAGCGTAACCCTATTAACAATATGAATGATACAGGTCCATATATAATAACTAGAGACTTCCTTCGTGGATTAAGTCCTGCTCTGCGCCAGACCCCGTGCTGGAAGCCCGGCGGGTACAACAGCTGCACGCAGTGGGAATTAGGGCCGTTCCTGCTTTCTACATGAGAAAACTCAGGATTGGGATTCAAGTCCAGACCCATCTGACTAGGAAGTCGGTGCTCTTTACGCCAGTTCCCACAGGACACGGCCAGTGTGCCCCTCAGAGAAGAGGGAGGGGGTCCCACAGGCCCCCGAAGGCCCCGCTGCCAAGCACCGGCCTTTGTTAAGGCCCCTAGCACACGCTGCACGAATCCCCGTGCTACTGCCGAGTAAGAGCACAGAGCAGCCGGCCACAGCCTCCAGGCCCCTCACCACCAGGGTCAAGTAGCCGCCCCCTGCCCGGGCCTGGCCATAGCAAGAAAGGACATGTAACAAGTGCTTCTGGGGGTGGAAAAGGGGACACTGGCCTTTCCCACACAACCCACTGAAGCACCCCAAGCACAATGGCATGTGCCCAAGAAGGGAACATCAACTGGCACCCAAATTTGGGGTGAGATGTCGGAGGAAGGAAACAGGGTGAGAGCTGGAAGGGAAGAGTAAAACCACCAGGGCCTGCGGAAGGTGCGTCCCGTCGCCATGCCAACAGGGAGGGCACTTTCAGCAGGGAAAACTCACAGGACAGAAAACGCCAGGGCTGACAGCGGGAGATGGGGCCACAGAGAGGAAGGGGGACAAAGATGAAAACAACAGACAGGGGCCTTTACAGTTTGTTTCCTCTGGCGCTTCCGTCTCATTGTTTTTGATTTCCAAAAAACATTTTCTTTTCCACGCTCCTTTCATCTCAGGTCTCCCCTAAATTCCTTTCTCTCCTTCCTTCTGTTTTTATCAGCAAATAGATCGATACTACACTTTGGCTTCGCCATGGTTTGTCACAGGGCAAACGACGCGTTTTCCTGTAGTGTCAACTCTACTCGGCATTTTGGGGCACACTTATTCTTATGCTGGGTGACTATTTTGCTGGTCGCACTGCTAGAGAGGCCACAGTCCATTTGAGAAACGCTGAAGGACAACATGCAGTTTGGGCCACCATCCTTTTAAGAGCGGTTGAAGAACAGCATTCAGAAGCTGGTGATTCATAGGATTTTTAAAAATCACCCTGGGAGACAACGTTAAAGGAACAGACAGATGTCATTTACAAAAGAGGGGTCTGAGAGGTGACCACAGGGTTTGACCAGCACAAGTCCACTCTGAGCAGAGAACAAACGGGCCTAAGCAAAAGCAGAGGTGAGTGAAGAACTTCTTCGTCACTGTGGTAAAGGGCCACTGCCTCCAGGAAAGGGAGAGTTAAAGAAGGTGACATTTCTGAGACAAGTGGGAGAACAAGGAGTCCAAAGTCAGACTACCTGGAGGCTAACCCTGGTTGGCCCACCATGCACATGTGCTATGAGAAGTCAATTAAACGCTCCGGGTCAGTTCCCCCCATCTGTCAAATCAAAGGCTGACCTGGATTAGTGGCTTTCAAACCTTTTTAACCAAACCCACAGTAGGAAAGATGTGCTACGTGGCAACCCACAACACACGTGCATCTGTACAAGTCCATGTAAATAACATACTCTCACATAAAACTGAAGCAAAAGCTCCATGGGAACAGGTTCAGGACCTTCCACAAGGCTAGCACAGTGATGCTCGTTACGTGCCACCCACTCTCCTGGACGCTCCGTATTCATCTAGCCCCTCATTCTCACAACAACTCCGAGACAGGCGAGGGAGGTGCTACCGACAGGTATCTGTACTTCATCAACAAGGAAGGAGAGGCACAGAGGGGGCAGAGTGACAAGTCCCGGGTCACAGAGTGGTCAGGAGTCACGCTGGGGTCCCAGCTGGTGCAGTCCAGCACCAGGCTGCGCTTTCAGTCACGCACTTAACCGACTCCCAGCGTTTTGGGATGAAATCCAGGGCAGCCCATTCTCCTGCCGTTGCTGCCACCACCCTCACTGATTTCAGTGCCCACTGCAGGGTCCCAGCTGGCAGCTCTGAGGCCACTCCACGGTCCCTGGCTGCATTCCAGCTCTGGGGTTCTCTGGGGCTCCATTCACAATGGAGATCAGACAATTATCTGTCCCGAAGAATTTAGATGAGACCAGATGATTTGAGCTATGAGTAATTTCTAAATGTCAGGCTGAAAATGCCACTTTGCCAGTATCAACAGCCAAGGAGAAAGATGAATCAGTTTCCTTATGGGGAAAAATTGAAATGAGCTCTTACACCCTTGGTTGCTCAGTAATTCTAAAGTTCTGTGAGTGTTCGTACCTCACTAAGTTTCCGGTGCAAATTCTGAAACTCACTGAGCCTTCTGGGGACTGTCCAGTTCTTAGTTTCAACTCCTTCCACATCTTGTAAGCTTACCATGACAAAGTAACAGGGCATTTGCTCACCGTTCTCTTCTGTAACCTTGAAAGCAAAACAAAACAAAACAAACACAACAACAACAAAAACACAGTGAGCCCATGGGGTGGCAAGATTTTTACGCATCCCCCCAGATTCACCTCCCCCGGTGTATTCGCCCTGCACGATCCCCGGGACTGTGACCATGACGGATTCGGTTCTGACAACTAGGATGTTACTTGGCACAGCTGACCTGCAAACAGGGAAACGGCCCGGGTGTGTCTCAGCTAATCCCACGAGCCCTTTAAAAGCAGAGAGATCTCTCTGGCCAGCAGTGGAAGAGGAAGCCACAGAGACTGGGGACACAAGGATTCAACGTGTCACTGCTAGCTTCAAGATGGAAAGGGACACGAGGAAAGGACTGGGAGTGCTTCCCGTGACTAATAACCCCCAGCTGACAGCAAACAACCTCAGGGAACTGAATTCTGCCAAGAACGCAGTCCTATCATGGCTAAGGGCCTATGGAATTGTGAGCTGATAAATGGGTGTCATGTTAAGCTATGAAATTTGTGGTGACTTGGCAGACTTAAAGAAAACTAATACGGCAGACTTAACATCCTATGTTTCCTTGGAAAATCAAATGAACAGCAAGCCAACAGGTGGGAGGTATACCAACACCTCTCAGAGAAGAATGAGGGTTTCACCAGTTCAATTTCAGGATTCAACCAACCATGACTTCTGTTTTCATGAAATTTTACCTTGGGAGACACAATGTCCTGGTCCTCTATCCACTATCCTACCTGAAGTTCCTCACAGTTCCAGTGAACCAGGTCAGCCTTCTGTCTGGAGTAGAGTTCTCTGCTGGGGAAGCTGGGAGAGCTCCCCGCCGTGGCGGAGCCCGAGTGAATGTATAGGGGAAGGAAAGCAGGGCATGTGCAGTCTCGAAGAGTAAACCTAAGTTTTCTATCCTCGACCTTAATTCTCTAGGACAAACCTTGTCTTGTGAAGTCAGACATTCACAGTAAATGGGGAGGAAGGGCAATCAGACCTACCTGTCCCCCGGTGATGGAGGCCCTCCACAGGCCCAGGTTCTCACACCACCAGTCTGTCCGGGCCATGTGCAGCTGGAGGTCCGTGCGCTCCTTCTCTGTCAGAATGATCTCTTCCTTCAACTTGGAAACGATCTGCCATGGGGAGACCATCCCGGGAGTTATGAAACCATGTAAAATGCTGCACAGTGCAGCAAAACAGCAGGGCACAAAATCAACACACAAAAGTCAGCTGCATTTCTAAACACTCACAACAGACAATCCAAAAAGAAAACAACTCAATTTACAATAGCAGAAAAATAAGAAAATACATAGGATGAACTTAAGCAAGAAGGTGAGAGACTTCTGTAGCAAAAACTACAGAACACTGATAAAAAAAAGTAAAGAAAAATATAAACAAATGGAAAGATAGCCTATGCTCATGGAATAGAAGAGGAAATATTGCTAATGTCAATACCACTCAAAGCAATCTAGGGATTCAATGCAATCCCTGTCTAAATCTCAATAATTTTTTTTAAATAAACAGAAAAATCTCTCCTATAATTCATATGGAATCTCAAGGGAAACTATATAACTGAAACAACCTGGGGAAAGAACAAAGTTGGGAAACTCACTTCCCAATTTCAAAACCTACTCCAAAGCTACATTAATCAAAACAGTATGGTACTTCACAGTGACCACCACAGTACCCTTCACTCACTCATCACTGATGTTTCTGAGTACATATTCCAAAAGTGCCAGAGGAGGTCCATTCATCAGACCAAAGGGTGTCAGCTGTACCTCTATGGCAGAAACCTCCTTGTTGGACTCCAAAGAGGCATGAACACAAAGCAAAAGGCCATACCACCTCTTGGGTTTGAGAAACGCCCGTTAGTGAGATGCTATTTACATTTTTAAACTTACAAATTCTATTGGATTTTAGCAAAATAATGTATTGCTTGCACAATTCTGTGAGGTTCTCTATATTTTACTTGTAGCATTTATAAGAAGATAAAAAAAAATTTCAGATTGTCCTTGAGTGGCTAACTCACTTGCGGAAATGACCTTGATATAAGGGAAAGCTTTGCCCCCTCCCCAAAGGTACTGTAGGCATGCCAGAGAAGGGAACAGAGTTACTCACAGTTGATAACTGGGAAAGAAACCCAAGTCATGTAAGATTAGAAAGAAGTAATTTTCTAATTCTTACTGGAAGCAAAATAATAATAATCACAATAGAACTTACAGTATAATTCCTTTTAAGGAAACTGAGACACTTCTCAACATACACTGAAAACTGCTTTTTATCAAATTAAAAAAATGGAAACTTTCAACAACAACCTTGAAAACAAAAGAGTTACCTTCTTGTCAGGTTTTGGTGCATTTTGAATAGAATTTAGAGCTTGCCTTTTATATTCAAGTTTCTCATTTAGTTCCCGTAGTTTGTTTACAGCGAAACTGGCGTGCTCATTAATCTGGCTGGTGCCTTCATCCACAGCTTCCTCACCAGCCTCACCTCCCAGGCCCTGGGAAAAGAAGTCACATGACCACCGCATCTTATAAAGAAGGACCATTCAGTAATTATTATCTGTTTTATAGACGCTACAACACAAGGGTGCACTCTCCAAAGTGCTAGGTTCCAGTAAGGGAAGAATCTTTAGTAGGATGCCGAGGAGAGTGGAAAATTAAAGCGTTTGCAACCAAAGTAACGGGCATTCAGAATTGCAGTGAAAAAAACCCAAACATTTAGTAACCTAGAGGAAGGACAAAAGTCCACACCATTATTTCTCAAATGGGGTGCATCCAAGGGAGTCTGCACAGAACACAGGATGGTGCCAACGTCATCTCCCCAGCTCAGCCCGACTGTCCTGTGCCTGACCTCTGACGGGCACACCCAGGCTGGGCTTCCTTTCACTGTCCTAAGAATATTATGAAAAACTCACGCAGGTCGCTTTAAAAAAAATTCTCCAATTCCTACTAGTCCAAGTACTTCCTGTACATACTTTGGTCCTTCTCTTGAAGATGTATTTTATAAATCATTAGGTAGATTGTTTTTCTAGTTAAATGGTTAGTTTTTGAAAGTGACTTCAAGCTCACAAAGGACAATATACCTTGGAAAAATCTGAGTAGATTATCAAAGGGCTTATTATTATTAATTAGACTTCTGAGGAGCAACAGCCACAGGGCACTGGAAAGAACCGCTCAGAACTTCCTTCTGGTTAGTTTTTCTCCCTAGCTGTTTCCGAGAGTTTTTTCTTCCCACTTTTATGGATTGTAACAATCAGTAAACTAAACTTTTTTCAGAGGAAAAATAAGATATTATAACCATAGAAAACCAAGCTGTTTTTATTTTTCTGGGTTATTTCTAAACCGGGTCCATAAGTGCATCATGATGACATCATCCCACACCTGTGTACACTCGAGTGAGTGGTCCGCCTTTTCACATAACATCCCATGCGGCATATTTTGAGGGCGTTACAGTCTTCAGAATTGTAACTTATGTCTAGACAGCACTTTGTGAACTGATCACTTAACTGAGGCCAATTGCTGCCCCTGTTAGGGGTTGATTTTGCATTTTTCTATCTCAGATGTACTAAATCAAACTCCATTGTGCAGAAACTTTCTCTACATTTTAGCTATTTTCTAAGATAAATTTCTAGAAGTGGGAATTATTGGAACAAAGAGTAGGAACTATCGAAAGGTCAGTAATACATAATACCCTTTAATCCTAGGTAAAGCTGGACACTTTTTCATGTTCATTTACTATGAATTTCCATATCAAGTGTCAGTTCCCGTCCTTGTTCAATTCATCGGCTGGGGATTGGCGTTTTTACTCATCTGAATAACCCCTTTTACAGCACGTGTACATTAACCACTTTAACTTTTAGGCAGACACAGAGCATGGTTACAGCAAACGGGCCCGTCTTAAAAGAAAATACAATGAGTCATGAGCTTGGGACCAATCAGTTCAGTGGGCTTTGTACTCTGAAAATGTAAAGAATCAAGTAACAAAACTTCTTTTTTCGCAGAAGCCTGAATGAATGAATTTAACAACAATTCAGAGATGCTGGATTCTAATGCTCCATCAAGGGCAAGCACTTAATCCTCAGGGCTTGAAACAGAGTGAACTGGGCAGAAAGAATCCAAGCTAAATTACACTCTTTCTATGTAAGATGACTCTAAAACACTGTTTCCTTCGTACATTCACAAATCCTGAAACTCACAGCCATTAACAGGAAATGAGAGATGGCAATGGGGCTATCCAAAACAGTCTAGCACGCTAGGTGAAAATTACACTTACGGTGTGCTGAGCCAGGTTCCTTTCAGAACGTCTACATTTCATCTGATTTTTTTAACTCTGAAACATTTCCTAAGACTCCGGCCACATTCTATTCCTCTCCTCATTTCACCCCGTCCTTTGTCCATTCTCAGGCTGGACCATATAGTTCTACGGCTTCGCTAACCTGGCCTAAGCCACAAACGGCTCACCTCACAGACTTTCTGCCCTGTTTTCAGGAGTCAAGTTCAGCATGTATCTCGGGCACACAAAAGGCGGGGGGGGGGGGCCTCTGACTCAATGCTGGGAACCGGCAGGCAGTGGTCAGAAGGACAAAGAAAGAAGTGTGCAAGGCCAGAAGCTACAAGGTAACGCAACGTCAAGTTCCACCGAAAGCGCGGCATGTTAAACAATGAAGGTGCGCTCCAACTTCGGCTCCTACGATATGTGCTCGCCCAAATCTGTTCAAAGCTTACGCACCAAAAGGAAGCAGAAAGCTGAACGGGACTCACCATGTCATCCTTGCTAGAAATCAACTGTGAGGCATGTTTCTCTTCCTCTTTTATCATCAACTTCTCATACAGGTCGCTGACAATAAACGAAGGGTAATACCTGTCCTTCAGGATCTCATAAACATCTCCCTGAATTTTGCAGAACACTTCAATGCCTTTATTTCCCACAAGACATTGCTGGATCTCTTTGTACAGCGATTTTTCCACAGATATTTCTTTGCTCTCCACAAAGAAATTCTGGTAAATTTCACCAACTAATTGTGGGATTTCATTCTGAAAAGACAGAAAAATAATGAGAAAAGTAAGAAATACCATCTCTGAGAACCACTTTCTTCCGTGTTGTCTGCTTCTCGGAGCTGGAAGGAAAGCACTGAGAATGCACGCTCGTACGCCAGGGTCCGGCTTTGGCTTTTGTGTGCACATTCGGGGCCAAGGGGTACACGTCAGACGCTGAGAAAACAACTGGTTCCTTAACATGAACACTGTGTAGAACAGCTAACAACAGGTGGTACTCAGTTCCCGCAACACTCACATAAAGTACAAATGAGTGATTTAAAGTACACAGTGTTCTTTGTGCTTATTTTCATAAGCCTCACAAAATAAATGTATTATACATATTGTTAAGTATATTTATAGACATAAACACACATACATATCTCACATTCTTTAATTTAATTCTTAAATACATATTGAGGAATTGCAAGTATGTACAAAACACAATGCTTATTGCTGGGCTTTTCATTGTAAGGACCATCTGTAATCAAAATGTTTTTCTGTGTTTTTTAACCGGATCATATTTTAAAGAAAACAAAAGGAGAACAAACAGTAGCGTAAAATATGCACATTATGATATTAAAAATAACAAGGTAATAAAATTGAGCTGCAGGTGACAAGACCAACTTCATTAAAATAACAATGTGGGCGTGCATATGCCTTTTTATAATGTGTTAAAAAGGAACTACCTGAAACTAAATTTACTCTTTTGGTACATTTATAGATCTTTCTTTTTCGCCTTTGAATGTACATTTAAAATAATCTTTTGTAAAATAAATAAATCTAATTTTATTTATCATTATAGGCTAGGCTATAATGCCAGTATTATATTTGGCTTAAAATACTCTTTCAATGTATTTTCTTACAGCTCCACTGAGAAACACAGACCCAGGGCGGAACGTCTGAGCTCCCACCAGCTAGTGGCTAACATTCCTTGGTCCAAACAGGGTACCTTGTTAGCATTCTTTAAATATTCCACAGACTCCCAGAAACTGATCAGGGCTTTCTTGTCCATCCTCTCCATGTACGTTCCAAAGTGCTCTCGGTAGACGGTGTCGGCCAAGATATCGTCAAACTGAAGAATCTATTAAGAGAATTTAAGAAAAAGTTCTTAAAAGTCAAATTTTAAATATCAGTTTGCTTTAACTTCCCATGGATTAAATTCTACTTTAATTAAGTTCCACATTTATTAACAAATTAATAAATGTATTGGATTTTTTTAAGGCCATAGACAATGTGATGTAGTGCTTCTCTCACTCTCCTACATTTCAAGTGGTTAAAGTTTACCAAACATTCACAATGCACACATTCAGTAAATACCAGTTTTCTATAAAATACTCATTCATCGGGAAAAGATCTATTTGGCATCAACTCTGGATCAGACACACTTCTAGAAAATGAAGCAGACAAAAATCCTCGCCCTATGGGATGTACTGCTAAAGGTAACAGATGCCAATAATAGAGAAAGTGAAGAGAAATGCATGAAGGACCAGGAAGCTGGAGGGTAATAATTTGGCATTTTTGCTTCCCATCCTCTTTTTATATGGCTGAGGGAATCTACAAATGATTTCATATTTCGCCTTTTTGTTTACAGCATCCCATTCATTAAAAAAATCTTTTGTAAACATCATTTAACTGAACCACAACATTGCACTGTATGGATATACCAAAACTACTGCTTCATGGTCCTGCATGCTCACCAAACAACAACCCCGGTATCTGAAGACACAGCAGGAACAACCGGAAGCATGGACTGCCATAATATGAGAAAGCAGACGACCTTCATTATAATTCGTAACTCAGTGAACTAGGGGAAATGCCTCTAATTAATTTAGAAGAAATGTAAGCCCACATCCTTGGTTCCTAATGAGATTTTAAAATGGCACCTAAGTATAACTCAAATGCAATGAAAAGAAAATATTTTAAGATTCCTTAAAAAAGATTCTTACTCTTGTACCAGAAAATTTTCAGCATGTTACCTGCAGCCTCTCTCTAAAACCAAATGCGTGTGTCAATGCCTGTTCAACTCCCCTGCCGCCGACAGTAAACTCCTAAATGTGTTCTGGGGGCAGAAAGGGACAGGCGTCCTTTCTAACCACCTCTGGTAACGAATTGAAGGAGAGGGCCATCCATTACTGTGGACCACTAACAGTTCCCATAAACGTTGCAGACCGGCAGCACTGAGCTAGTGTACTAACTTCGGGAGAGTACAGCACGCATCTTTACTTGGTGTAAACCACGCCAGTGAAGCATTCTGCAGCCCAAGTGCTAACTGCCCACGCTCCGGACAGGTTTGAAGGAAGTCATCCCACCTTCGGCTAGTGGTGACAGGTCACTCAGAAAGCTATTTATTTTTAATATAAGGAGGAGCTCAGCAGGAAGGATGTTCAACAAAGTCTAAGGAAGTCTTCCCAGGATAACTTCACTCAGATCAGTTGGATACAAATATTTGCAAAATTAAGTCCAAAACATCTTTTAATTCTTTTATTCTTTCTATGTTCAGTCCCCAAAGTTGCAACTATCTCCAAATAAACGAGAATGAATATATCTCAAGGATAATTAAACGCCTGATGCATCCCGTAGCTTGGCTGGTGGATGAACCAAGTGCTCTACTACATGATTCTTCTTCTCTTGCTGCCTGCCCGAGCATCGCACTGTGCAACGCCTACACTATTTGCAAAGAGACATACGGAAGTCTGAATCCTGGCTGTTACTTTCTAGGCCCATGAGCTCTAGCTACTCCATCACTCTGAGCCTCGGTTTCTTCACCTGTAGAATGGGGATAGTACCACCTACTCTACAGGCTGCTGTGAGGCTCACAAGAGTTGTTGTGAATCACAGCAGAGAACAACAGAAACTGACCAGGAAAAGCCTGAACCAGGATCTTGGCTAAGTAAGACAATGATGGAGGCCAGAAATCAGGGTAGTTAAGAGGCGACTTTCTAGCTGGGTAAACACGGGTGAGAGGGTCAGATCAGTGGGTCTCCAGTGGGTTTAAGAGACTACAAAGGTCACAAGGAAACATCTGGGGGTGATGAATATGTTCATTATCTTAACTGTCATGATGATTTCATGAATATACACACTTGTGAAAATGTATTCATGTGCACTTTAAATATATGCAGTGTACTGAATGTCATTATACCTTAATAAAGCTGTTTAAAAAAATATGTATCCCATCAAGCCTTGACAACAGAACTGCAGATGAATAATGTGTGCAACGTTTATACTAAGGACCCACAGCCAGGAGAACGTATAGTGGAGTACTTTCCCTATTTCCACATTGCTGGATTTGATCTGCTAAGATTTTGTCATGGACTTTTCTGTTTAGGGTCATGATACATACTGGTCAGCAGTGTTTTGTTTTTCCCTTGTAATGTTTTTCTCTGGTTTGGGACCAGAGTTACCCTGGTGTCCTACGAAGAGTTGAAGAGGTCCCTTCTTCGTTTTACTGGAAGGGTGCAGTTAAGATTGATATTATCTTTGCCTTAAAGTGTTTACTAGAGTTCACGAGTGACATGATCTGAGCCTGAATTTTTCTTCGTGGGAAAGTTTTAAATTATGAATTCATTTTCTTTAATACATCTAGGGCTAATCAGATAGTCTGTTTCTTTCTGAGTCAGTTTTGGTAACTTGTGCTTTTAAAGGGATTGTCTATTTCATTTCAATTGTAAAAATTATTGGCTTAAAGTCGTTCATGACATCCCTTTGTTAACCTTTTAATGTATGTAGGATCTATAGTGATGCCCTCTCTCATTTCTAATATTGGTAATATGTGTCTTCTTTTTTCTTAATCAGTCTAACTAGCGTGTATACATATTATTGACCTTTTCAAAGACCTACCTTTTGGTTTCATTGATTTTCTAGTTATTTTAGTTTTAATTTGTAAAACTTAAGATGAAGACCCCTGATTTTTTACCCTTTTTTTCCTCCTGGTTAAACTCTTTGCTCTAAAGTCAATTCTGTCTGAGGTTAACGTGAGCTACTTCAGTTTTAAGTTTATGTTTGCCTGGCATGCTTGTTCACCTCCTTTGTCCTTCAATCTACTTTTACCTTTATAATTTCTTATGGACAACATATAATTAAGTCTTGGCTTTTATTTATTCACTCAGGCAATCGTTTTTGTTTAGAGGATTCATGTCATTCTGAAGGCAATGTTCTGAAACAACGTTAGTGGTGACGCCTCCAGATCAGATATGACTGATTAGGTTAGAGCAGAGCTGCTCCATCTATTGATGAAGATACCAGAATGGCTCCAAACTAGCCAAAGTTTTACCTTTCAAACAGCAACCCACCACAAATATTGGAATTCTATTATCTGAGCCTTCCAGCCTGCAGACTCGAGGAAATGGTTTTACTCTGAGGATAAACTATTGCAATAGAAGTGGGTTTCCTCATTTCCAAAGAATCTGGAAGAATGAGTCAAAATGGAGCTAGACCCAGGTTAACTCTACTTCTAGAAGGAACTTCCAGATAACCTGTGTGGAAATCACGTTCAGTTCTCCTAAAATGAGCTTCCCTTATCTTTCTTGGGGTTTTTCTCTATTATCACATCTAAAACCACATCACTTTTTGAGTAAGTAGCTAGCCACCAGGTGCTTCTCTCAGGTGTGCATCTCCCATCTCTGTTGCATCACTTAACCTATAATTGCATGGGACTCTCCGAGAGCAGGGACTCTCCAACTCATTTTGTACCCTAATGTCTTGCACTGTAACTGAGAGATTAAATACTCTTGATAAGTGTCTGTTGAATGAATGGATGGATGGATGGATGGATGGGACACAAGAAGAAGACCTCATCTACGATAAATGTGGCTAGAAATTTATCTGAGAGCCCAGAGGCTGAGGAGAAGGAGGGAGAGGAACAACATTCAAATCCACTCTTTCAAATCCACCTGTCAAATCCACTTTTTCTCCAATGTTTACCAAACGGTGAAGTTCACACTTTGAACCACGAAACCCAAATCACAGGAAGGTGCGTTCGCTAATAGCAACATAAACAGACCCCAGTGGCTAGTGGACCCCTCCATAAAACAAAATCTCCTCGGGGCGGCACAGCGCCACTTGTGCAAGATGCTGCAGAAGAGCTGGCCCAATGTGGAGTGTGAACTTCCCTTAAGAGACTCTGATGGAGACTGAGCCAGGAACAAGGTCAACTTTCATCACTGGGATGGAGAAGAAGGGGTAACACACAGATAAGCAAGAACTGAACAGGAAAAGATCAAGAGACTAAAAATCAGAATAAGCGAGGTTAGGGGCTGTAGCCAGAGTTAAGTCATACAGACACTGCTTCTTTGTGGCTAAGTGCCACCTTACAGAAGAGGAGGGTGGAGTTTGCCTTGAGGTCTGTTCCCAAGTGGTACAGCCAAGCTCCTCAAAGGGCACTGTGGCTGCTTCCTTCAATCCTAGCCTGCTCTCAGTCTTGTGAGACAGGCCTAGTCCTTGAAAATAAGGACAGGTATGAGGTAGGGCCAGAACACTTTCCTATGCCCCACGATTTAAGGACTGGGTATCAGACAGTCCAAAGTTTTCTTATACAGAGACAATCACTGATATGTTATGGTTTCGTGAGAAAGCACTCAGATTTGTGAATCAACTAGACTTGGGTTTTTTATCTCATTCTGTCTCTTCTTATCTACGTGGCCTTAGAAATTTACTTAGAAAGAAACCAACTGTTTCTTCACCTGTAAAATGGGAATATCAAGTACATATTTCACAGCAATGTGGTGAGCGCTGTGTAAAATAATTTACAAGACACCCAACACCTTCTACTTCATAGGTGGCTACTTCTATCCAAGTGGTAACATGCTTGGGCCGTTGCAATTATAAATGTGCTCCTCTAGGATTATGGGAGGGCAAAGGGGGGATGGAAACATACACACAGGCCTGTGCAGACACACACACCCCTCCCCATGCCTCTCTATCAGGCCCATTCTCATTCCCAGAAGTCAAGGACACCAAGTAATACAGCTCTGCACTCATAAAAGCAAACACGTGAGTCTATATTCTGGAACGTATGTCTTAGGTTACACACCAAAAAGTTAAAAGACTGTATACCTGCTCCCATCAGTATTCATAACAAACAGGAAATGGTCAAAACAGGAACTAAAAAGTTCTACCTTCTGGCTTTGAGGCCCTTCCCCCTCATCCAAGGCCCCATCCTCTTGCTGGTCATAGGCTGGGCCTCCCAGGGCTCTGATTCTCTTCTCGCACTGCTTCTTTGCCACAGTCAGTTGGTTAATGTACCTTTTCACATTCCTGGCCCTCAGGAGATCAGCTTTCATTGCAGCAGTTTCTTTACCTTGAATGGGATGAACGGACAGTACCCGGTCAGAGGACAAGGTACACAACAACTCTGCACAAGATTCATGTCTAACGCGGTACATTCTGAACAACAGTGGGTACTAGAAAGAATAGAATAGAATAGAATAGAATAGAATAGAATAGAATAGAATAGAATAGAATAGAATTAGAATAGAATAGAATAGAATAGAATAGAATTTATGCTAAACGTACACATACTCTCAAATAGAAACACCATGAATTTCTAAATACACCACTGACAAATCTGACTCAAATGCAAAAACATGTTTAAAAACCTCCTCTGTACACATGAACTCACAAACTGATATTCATGTTTGCATGTATACATACAGTTGGCCCTTAAACAACACAGGTTTGATCTTCATCGGTCCACTCATATGCAGAGATGGCAGAACCAATGACTGAATCAGAGAACATTCCAGAAAAGGCAGCTTTACAAAAAAGGTAAGTTCGATTTTGAACAACATAGCGGATGATTTTTGCCAACGACGGCCATAATAAGACCTCCCCTCTCACATGTTCTTTTACAGTGTCACATGGACAATCTCCCTCTGAAAACCAGGGTATGTGTTCCCTTTCCTTGAACCTGGGTGGGCCTGTGATTATGCAGGAAGTGACGCTATGACTTACGATGCCACATGGTAAAAGGCCATTGACTTGGAGCCCTGAGCTGCCATGTAAGTCATCCACCAGCTGTGAGGCCTCCAAGCTGGGAGGAAGCCTGAACCGTCAGTCAGTGGAGGCACCTGCGTGGAGAGTGCCCTGCACCACAGCCCTGGCTGGACCTCGGCCTGCGTGCAGCACCAACTCGGCACCAGGTGCTCGCGCCACCTTGAACATGACCTGTCCAGCCCCAGACAAGCAGGCAAGAGTCATCCCTGCCAAACCCGGCCCGCACTGCAGGTTCTCGAGCGAAAGGAGTGACTGTTGTTTAGGACTCTACGTGACAGGGTGCTGTGGGAGGCAGCGAACGATAACCAGAAGAGGCACACGGGTCTGAGGGAACACGAGCGGTCGCGGCAGAGGCGTCAGGTGAGGAATTAAAAGGCGCCTGGTTCTTAGACGGGCCCTTCAGTCACAGGGGAGTGAGACAACCCAGGAAGAAAACAATGGTCCCAGGACGTAATCTAAGTAAACCCTACCTTCCGCGAGAGAAGAAGAGCTGGCGAGGGGGACTGTGAAGGAGAGACAGAAAAGAGGGTTGGAGAGCGTGGCTTGCTGAGAAACCAAAGACAGAAGGGCAGCGGAGAGGGACACACAGTCTGTCCTGGCTGTTTCAGTGCACCAGCCTCCTAAGGGCCACCACGCTTTCGGCCCTGCTTCCCTGCAGGCTTCGTGTCACACAGCGGCCAGCGTAAACCCATGGCGTCCCTCTGCTCGCAGGCCTCCAGCGCGCCGTGTCGCCCCCAGCAAAGCCCAGGGCCCTTACAAGGGGACGTAAGAGTCACCTCTCCGACCTCATCCCAAGCCACTGTCCACACGAGCCCCACTGGTCTCCTCAGTTTCTTTTCTCTTTTTTTAATTACGGCTTATTGAGATATAGTTCACAGACCATACAATTCACCTCTTTAAAGAGTACAATCTAATTACCTTTAGTATGTTTACAGAGCTGTGTACCCATCACCACAATCACTTTTAGAACATTTTCATCACCCCCAAGAGAAACCACAGACCATCGGCAGGCACCCCCACCCCTCCCAGCCCTAGGGGTTCGTTCCCACAGGGCTGCCTCTGTGGACTCGCCTGCTCTGGACATCTCGCATAGTGGACATTGCCCTGCGTGGGGTCTGGTGACCAGCTTCCTGAACACAAAGCCCGACGCGTTCTCTCAGCCTGGCCCTTGCCTCCCACATATTACCTGCATGGCTGTTCCCAGCCTCCTTCCTTCAGGTCCTGGTTCAGGTCTCAGGGAAGCCTTCCTTGGCCACCCTATTTCTAACTGCAACCCAACCTGAAACATCACTTTTCTCCCTTTCTGCTCTACGTTTCTATAGTGATCATCACCATACTACATATTCACCCTACTTGTCCTTACGTGCATCCTCACAAAAGGCGTTTTGTTTGTTTACATGCTTCTACATCCTGTAACAGCACCTGTAACAGTGCCTGGGGACACATTAGGAACTCGTTAGGTATTTGCGGAATGGGTGAATGAGCTGTGTCAATTGTTACAGAAATATTACAACAGAGGTAACATTTTCGGAATGCTCACTACATTCAGGTCTTGTGCTAGAATGTCAGTTGTGAACCGGAGAGATGGGGTGTGCAGCCTCAGCCCCCACTTTCCAACTTCTTGGCGCGTGGTTTCTAGCCCTCCCGTCCACCAAATCCGCTGTTGCCAAGACCACCGGCGACTTCCACATGGAACCCAGAGCAGAGTTTGCGGGAGAATCTGGGATTGGAGCTAGATTACAATTCTGGCTCTCCACTTATAAACTGTATGGTCTTAGCAAGAATTTTTAAAAATTTAATCGGAAAACCGCTTACCATGGTTTACTTCCTTACGTTGACACTATGAAATTTAAAGTAAAAGCAAAAAAAACTCACACAAAATTAATTTTTAAAACTGACTACACATTGAGCACTAATTACCTTGTGGAGAATGCACTGCTTGGCATACACAATCTGAAGAAGGGGTTGGGGGAAGGCTTTTTCTTTCTTTCTTTCTTTTTTTTCAATGGGACAGAGATGAGCTGGTTGTAACGCTGATGAGGAAGGGCCAGTTAAGAGAGGAGAGGCAACAGATGGGGAGTGGAGTCCAGGGACAGGTGGAGGACTGGCTCTGGGGACCCCGCTCCCTCCACTGTGGTCACCTGGATGGACGCAGATACCAGCGGGCCTGGAGACTGCAGAGAAGCCAGAAGCCGCAGCAGCTCCCTCACCTGGAGTCTGTTTCCTTCACGCAGTGAGTGAGGTTATCTGAGCAGAGGGAGGTGGGTGAAAGCGTGCGGTCCGAGGGCTGCAGATGTGGGGAAAGGGTGACGTTCACGGTGGAACGCAGAAAGCATGTCCCCTCTGACACACAGTGAGACTGCCAGGCATTGACCAGGACCGAGGTGACCACCAACAGAGGGAGATGTCCCCGGGCAGGTTGGGGCACACCTGGAGGCGAGTCCGCACGGCCCTGGCTTCCATGGGTGTGGCACCCACAAAAGGAGAGGTCTGGGCTCTGTTTCTGGGTGTCCCCGGGGTGGAGTGTGAGGCACGACTCACCCCTCCCAGTTGCAGGCTGACTCCCCAGGATGATCAGGTCCTCTCCGGGCCACTTAGTCAACTCGTACACATGCTGAAAACAGCACCTTGGCGGCCGAACAGGTTAACTGAAGAAGCTTAGACCAGACCACAAAACCTTTGACCTTTCCAAGGCAGCTTTTCCCAGAATTTACCGCAGGGTCCCAGGCAGACTTCAGGTCAGGAGGTGGCCTGGTTCAAGAGGGCGTGTCCGACATTCTGTTTTCCCCTCCTGTGCCCAGGGGATCTATCTGTCTGACTTCCATGATGGCTCCCCAACTGGTCCTGTGCTCGGCTGGGGGCACCGCCCTGACGGGAGAACTCAGGCACTCAGCATCCAGGCACTCAGCATCCATCTCAGGAGGAAACAACAGTATCTCAGAGCCTCCAGCTTAATGCAGCTGCCCCCAAATTAGTGGATGCAAAGTAAGATGCTGTGTGTGTGTGTTTAAAGCAACAGATGCCTGGAGTAGCTCACTTTTCAGAAAAAAACATTCATTTTTAAACATGTATCCTTAAAAATCTAAATTTTGTGCACAGCATTTTATACTCTCCTAAAACTGGAGATAAAAAGTGCTTTTTACAAATTAAAGCTAGACCACAGTTTTAACTTTGGGTGAAAACAGACTATAAAGAGAGACATATAGAAAAAACTGACACACATTTATCAACAACCAAGTTGTTCTTCTCCTAAGAAAGCCTTAAAAGCCCTTCTAAAAGTACAAAAACTAGAAGCAAATTCCAAAGAAAAGGAGGAGAAAAAAGAGAATAGACCTTCCTCGGAAACCCAGCTGCAGGGCCAAGAATACCCAGGCGTCCCACTTGAACGTCACCGCTCACCGGAACGCCCTCTGCTTGTGAAAGGGCAGCACGCTGCCGTCCTCTGGCCACAAAGCTCGTCGCCAACAGATGCAGCAGCGGCGTGTGGCTTAGACAGTCCTGTTCATTTCTGCCCCAGAAAATGCCACATTCAGGGTTAACCGGCTAACACGCCACTCATGCAGCCCACGTGTCTGCCTGCAAAAACCCTTGAAAACCCACCGATGCAGACGCATACAAAGCTTTGTGACTTGAAAACCCATTAGCCAAGAAAACTTCAAGTCAAGGAAAGTACAGACCAGCGGGCATGCGCCAACCAGTGCGGCCCAGCTCTCGAGCCAGATTCACACGGCCGTGTCTCTGTGGGGCCTTGGGTCACACCAGGCGTCGGTAAACATGCGTTGTTGGGTGGCCAGTCACACGACATCTAATCTAGCTTACAACGGAAGGCCAAGACAACAAGCAGCGGCAGGTGACACTGGGTGGCCGTCGCTCTTTAAACTGCTGCCAAGAGGAACACAGAAGTGATGCAATATTCTAAAGCAATTAATTATAAATGTTTACTGTTTTTCCTCCTAGGTCACCTAGATTCTGCTGAGGTCAAAGCAAAAAGGAAGTGGCTTTATTTGGGTTTGTTTGCTGCAAAGGACATTGGGAATAACATTAGGTGAACACCTTTGTCTATAAAGCCACCAAGCAGACCTGGGACCACCAGAGTGACCTGTGGCTATAACCTTCTGCCCATGAGGTATGTCTTCCTCGGGTAAATGGAGTGGCTTGCGGCAAAACAAGAACAGGGGACAACTATTAGCTACTATTTCTAATGAGACAAAGGAGGGCGAAGTAACTTACAGCACAAACTAACAACTCCAGACATAGCACAGGTACAAAGGGATGGAGATACCACTTCTACATTTTTCAGGTACCACAAAAGGTCAACAGCAGAAGAGTTCTCCTTTCTCACAACACCTGTCAAACTCCCAGGCACAGCCTAACAGCAGCAGCTCAGCAGGTGGGGCGGGGAACTCAGTGGCTGACAGGGCAGGGTTCCTCCACCTTGGCCCAGATAAATCTTGGCTGTGGGGCTATCCTGTGCACGGCAGGGTGTTTTCAGCATCCCTGGCCTCCGTCTGCCACTAGATGCCAGTAGCATCCCTTCTCCTAGATGTGACAACCAAAAATGTCTCCAGTCATTGTCAAATGTCCCCTGTCCCCTGGGGGACAAAACTGAGCCACCATCCCCACCCCATCGAGGAGTACTAACACAGAGGCACAACCTCCGTGGTGTCTCCATGGAGACAGGCTACACACCTGTCCCCTTTGCCCGACCCTCACGGGTCTTCTCACATCTCCCAGGCAGTGTAGGTAAGGAACTCGGGGAGCTCCTCACTAGATAGACTAACACCCTTTTGAGTCTCTCTTAGACATGAAACAGAAATTTTAACAAACACCCTTTGAGAGGAGGGCTCAAGAAACAGGTGTGTATTTACTCAGGCACAAGATGCTTCTGAGAAATGGTGCTTGACTTCTCGACAGCAATTCTTGGTAGTTACTAAGCGTCACCAACTTCCGCAAAGTTATTTGAAAATCACCTCAAAGTTTACCCAGGATCTTAAAAAAGATTAACCATACTTTTCAGCTTGATGCCAGTAGGTTCTTTTTTTTTAAAGAATAAAGAGGATTCTCTTACCACATGGAACACTTGAAACTTCCTGAGGTGTCACTCCACCACAGGAGAAGGTACACTTGAGGAACGAGGAGAAAGGACAACAGGGGCTGACGCCAGAACCACTCACACCATCACGGAGAAGACGACACAGGCCCTGCACAGCCTGGCCAGGTGTGCCTACCGCCCACCTTCGATGCCCTTCCTTTCAGTGTGGCTAACACTTCCTTTGGTTGAAGGCCCTTGATATGTTTGCAATATACCTTTAAAGTAGTGATGTCATGTCAATTAAACCCACACATTACATTTCCAGGAGAGCCCTGCTCCCAAATTAGAACTGTTAGTTAGTTGAACAGACATGAGATACACGCTTAGAACACAGATCTGACTCAAATAATTTGCAAGTTTTGAGCCCGGCTCTCTTAACATTAGCCCATGTGAATGATCAGTGTGGTGGGAAGGGTCCAGGACCGAAAATTGGGAGACCTGTGTTCAAGATCCCGCTCTGTGTGTGGACTCACTGGCAGTTCCAGTCACACAGGGCACAGTGCTGAGCATCCCTGCAGCTGAACTTTATTCGTATGAATGCGGGTCTTGGAGTCTATGATGACTAAAGTTTTCTTGGGGGATGGAGATGGCAGTAGGGCTGCCTATCAAATTATGAGACCCTAGAGAGTGTAAAAACGCTCTGAACCCTGGGTCCCTCGAAGCAGAGAATGGAGGGGAAGGAGGACAGTGGCAGGGACAGCAGGTGGGGGAGGCGGCAGTGCCGTAGTGTGAGGCTGGACGGGGAGAGGCTGGCGAGGGCCCCGGGCGCAATGGTGGGGAACTATCCTGGGGTGCTCAGTCAGTTTAGGTCATTCATAAATTAGGAACGGTCTGTATCAAATTATCACAATGCTAGGAAGTCAGATCACATTGAAGCATTACAAAGGACCCTGAGATGATTAGCTCTTCTTTCAGGCAGGGACACCTTTAAATCCCAAATCAGACCATCTTTATAAAAATAATTCCTAATGGAAATCATATGGTTCTTAGCAAGTACCTGTGTTTCTGTGTGCATGTATTTGGTATACTCCCAAGTTCTTCCACAGTTCTACTGGATGCATTTAATTCCCAAACTGATCACTTCTACTCCAAAAAAAAGAAGACGCATGATTTTACCAAAGCCTCTCGATCCCCACTACGAGTGCGGCACTTCCCAGTGTGTGCGGTTTACACACGGCGGGTCCTGCCGGACTCAGATCCGCAGCAGGCTCTTTGCTGTAGGCAGCTGAATGGATATTCCTCTGAATCGCCTGAACTGTTCTTGGTAACGTTTCAGGATTCAGAACAACAGAAAAGAAGGCTTTAAAGGGAGCTGAAATACTGGGCTCATGTACATCAAACAACAGAGGAAATGAAGCGTGTGTCCCGTTACACCTGGAATTCCTTCGCGTGGCCAGTGTTTTGGTTCATTCAGGTGACTGTCACCAAATCCCACAGACTGAGTGGCTATAAAGAACAGAACTTTATTTCTCACAGTTCTGGAGGCTGAAAATGCAAAATGAGGGATCAGCGGGCTCTGGGGAAGGCCCTCTTGAAAGCAGATGCAGATGGCCACCTTCTTGCTGTGTCCTTAACGTGGCAGAAGTTGGGGATCTTTCTAGACACTCTTATAATGGACAGAGTGCCAATCCCATTCATGAGGGCTCCCCCTCATGACCTAAGTGCCTCCCAGAGGCCCCACCTCCCAATGCCATCATGTTTGGAGGTGAGAAGCTCAACATGTGAATTCTGGGAAGGCACAAACATTCAGACCATAGCCGCCAGTTATTTTAACGGACCATTTCTCAACTACTGTGGCTGCTCTACTTGTAAATAAAAAGCTAGAGAGCTGGGTACAAAGATGCAAACACGAACGCATCAATGGCTCTGTATCAGAGTGTGAGTCCCAGGCAAGCAGCCTCAGCATCGCTGGGGACCCTGTGAGCACTGCACTCTCTCGGGGCCCACTCCAGATCCTCAGGGTGGTAAAGTCTGGGGGTGGCCCAGCTGGGCACTTAGACTAGCCCCCCAGGAGATTCTGACACACACTACAGTCTGAGAACCTGTGCTCTAAGGGATTGAGTCCAAACACCTGAGGCTAACATATCAAGCTCAGCTCTCCATGGCAAGCCAAGCCGCAGCACAGTGTCCCACCTGGCCCGACCCAAACATAGGACGCTGGTCCACAACTGCCTTCTTCGTCTCTGTACACGTGGTACCCCCCACCCACATCCACCTGACAAGCCCAGGAAGGGATGACAGCCACTCCATCTTTCTAAGTCCACTCTGGCACTCTCCAGGAAAGACCCTTCTCGACCTCCGTTCCAGGTGGGGCTGACCGCACCACCACTGAATGCTGCATGTGCTGCTTTCACCACAGCTAGCCAGCTGCACCATAACCTCCTGTGTGTGACTGCCCATAGTACACTGGGGTCGCCTCCAGGTCAGGGGCAGTTTTATTCATGGCACAGCTGTTCTACCACATACTAGCACTCAGAAAAATGTAGATGGGATGACTGAAGACCTACGTCTGCTGGGTAAGGTACCTTTCAGAGTAGTCTCCGCTGACGTGGGGGGTCTTACGGGAACTCAAGTGCTCTTTCATCCCACCAGGATTGGGAAGGCGGGGCTGTGATTGGAGGAGAGACATTCGGGATACAATGCAAAGGATAAGTAGGAGCTACCCAGGCAGAGTGATACTGAGAATAGGGTAGCATTCTAAGAAGAGGAAGAAACTGAACCTGCAGAGAATACGAGGGAGGAGGAATTGGGCGCGCTGAGAGAGCGGGGAAAGTCAATATGGCTGCAGAACAAAGCAGGGTGTGGGTGGCAGGAAGTGAGGCTGAAGACGGAGTCAGGGCAGAGCGAGCAGGACCATGTGGGCTTCACATCGAGGAGTTTTTATTCCAAAAACAATGGGAAGATAATAAAGGGTTTTAAGCATGGAGGTGACATGATAAGATCTGTACTTTTAAAAAATCACTATGGCTTCAGTATGAAAAACATTAAATGGGGCCAGGAGTGGAGGCAAGGAGACCAGTCAAGAAGCTACTGCTGTGGCTGAAGAGAAAGACCGGAGGTGGGAGACCACGGTGCAGAGGGGACCGAGTTGAGATGCACTGAGGAGGTCAACCTGCATGACGACAAAGGACGAGCCGGAGCACACGACAGAAGGGATGAGAAAGGAGGACTCCCAGGTTTCTGACTTGGATGCACGATGGATGGAGATGCCATTCGCAGAGACAAGAAACCACAGAAGATGACAAGTTTTGTGGGACTTTTTGATTTGGACATTTTCGCTTGGCGGTACAGAGTAAGCTGGTAGATTTCTTGAGGTGTCAGAGAGTACACAATCAGGTAACTTCTCACCACCTGTTAGATGCCATTTTTTCTTTAAGTCCCCAAACTGTTTTCACAGTTGCATATCATTTCTTAAACGTCAATGATTATGATCGAAAGAGACTCATCAGAAACCTCTTTATCCGCAGCAACAAAACTGTATTTATAGCATATACTCACACATACTACATTCATAAGTAAAGTTCCCATTTCCAGGTTGAAATAAAAATATTCTTAGGATCTCCCATCTGTCCGTTCTTTTTTAAAACGTCTTCAGTTCCCCTCTTACAGAGCGAGCGTGGAAATGAGGAGAAGGTACACGGGAGATGGCACTGCGTGCAACGGCACACACAGCCCGGTGGCATCGCTACCCGGTCACGGACACATTCACAGACATGGGCAGCAGTGTATGCTGCCTCTCAGCGACCAATGGAGACCTGCCCTGCACTCTGGACACAGCAGGTCCTCCGCCCCCATGTAGGAGAGGGGAATGGGCTAGCACCGGGCAACTACAGGGGGGCTGAGAGCCATCGCCACCCCTTCGCCATTCCTCAGGACCATGCCTGCGTAAAACGCTCTTCATCTGAAGGGACACAAACAGGAAGAAAAAACAACCTAGAGCCTATTTCTTTAAAAATCTACGTACAAGAGTGGCAATAGGACAGAAGGTGTTCACAGTTCAAACGCTTAACTACAGGAAAAGGCTATTTATGAAACAGCAACTCACTGGAGTCATTTAAATGATGATCAAGATTAAGTTTCAAGGTAGAAATATTAATAAATATTAAGATTATTTTTACTCTGGGACCAAAGTTATGAAGTCATGTTTAGCCTCAAAACAGAACAAAAGCACTGCCTGCCCAATAATTGTAATCTTTTAAGAGTTATGACTAAAGATGCACAGTCTCTAAAGGAACACAGAAATACAAACAAAGGTTTCTGTTAGGGTTAAATTATATTTACTTTCTTTAATGCTGTTATGCTATTACTGTAATAAATTAGAATAGTTCAATGTAAGCCAGAAGAATGCTCGGACTTGCCAAAGCTCTGACAGGAACTAAAGAAAACAAACTGGTTCTTACCCTTGTGCCTCTTCAGCTGGGGAAAGCTGCTAATCGTAGTTGCCTGGATTATTTCCACTACAATTTGATACCTGATGTTAAAAGAGAGAGAAGAAAAGAGTGAATGGAAAGAAAACGCCATCCTCAGAGACACTTTCACATGGTGCCTGTACTGATCAAACATTAGACGGGCAGCGTGAATCCTGCCCACATACCATGAAACTATCGACGTGCACCGAGCACGTTCCCCAGGCCAGCGCTATGCTGTGGGCTGGTCGTCTCGGAGACCCCGACGTGAGAATGAGGAACTTACTGCCCCCACTCCGTTCCCTACACCAGAAGCATTACTACCTGCACGGTCTCTGAAAGCAGAAATCGGAGGTTACATTCAACTCTTCCCTTGCTCCTCTCCCCCATTGGTCACCAGAGCCACTGTTCCATAAGGTGGCCACGAGCCATGTGTGGCTTCTTAAATGAGTTAAATCAAACATTTAGTTCCTCAGCTGCATTAGCCACAATTCAAGTGCTCCACAGCCACATGCAACCCATGCACCGTATTGGACAGTGCACACGAACATTTCCCCATCGCTGCAGAAAGTTCTATTGGATGATGTTGTCCCACAGATTTCTCAAAGCTGTCCTCTCCCCTCCAGTCCCACTGTCACTATCTTAGTGATTGTCCTCACTACTTCTCTTTTGGAAGACCTTTCCAGGCCAACAGAATAGAGGGCTTGCGGTGGGACCACGGTGTCAATATTGTTCCCGCTCCCCAGCTAATTCTAATGCAGGAGAAAGTTGACAACACCAGGTATACGTATATGTGACTAAGAACACCTTTGAATCAGGGAAAAAAATAGTTTATATTTTAAGTACAATGGAGCCTTGGTTCTCAAACTCAATTCATTCTGGAAAACTATTTGAGAAGCTGTTTGTTCGAAAACTGAATCTCCTTTGTCTGTCACCTGAGAGATGCGTGACTGATCAGACAGGTGCCGGCATGAGAGCATTGTCAGGCAGAGAATCGAACCTGAAGTTCTGTTAGACAACTGAGATGTTTCTCCCCTGAACAACCTGGTTGAGAACCAAACTGTTTGGGAACCAAGGTTTGCTACACTGGGTATAACCCTAGAGTTGTGCCCATTCTGAGCATATTCGGGTGGGTTTTATGAACTCAAGTTCCAGGCTACTCAGTGGTTACTAAGTATTGCCCTAACCAAGCTCATCTATACTGAATGTCTCTTAGCCCTTAAGTATGTTGATCGATTAAGAATCTGCCCTAATAAAGCTATTTAACATCAATTATTACTGTGAACACAAACTTTGCAGCATTCTAAGACTTAATGTCACATCTGGCTGGCGTTATACATTCTTTTGCTTTTCCACTAAAACCTAGATGGGATTCGTGAACTCATCATAGTTACAGCTATTCATGGACTTCTCACAAATTCACATCTTTTTGTTTCTTCCCTTGTGTAATATAAATATCGATGCCCGTCTCTCACCACCTCAAAAAACAGGCTGTCAGGAGCATCGTCGGCATGTCACCTGGGCAGTGTGGCAGACATTGCTGCTCGCCAATACACCCTCACTCTTTCTTCCTCACTACCTGAGCCACAGCTT